>JANHFL010001692.1:33484-52675 GCA_032468155.1 Oxyrhabdium leporinum | reverse complement strand
AAATTTGTTCATATTTCTTTGCACAAAACTTGAAGAATGTCAGGAAGGAGGGAGGGAGGGAGAAAGAGGGGGGGGGAAGACACACACACCAGCCCCTTTGTTAAGTTCACTCCCTTAGCTAGTGCCCTGTTGATTTATCAAAACAAACATACTGTACATTGGAATGTGGACCAGGTGGGTCCTAATGCTATTTGCTCTCCAAAACAGAGTCTAGATATAATTCCTTTAACACTTTCCTGCTCCCCATCCCAAAAAACGCGATTTTTCTTCATTTTCCACAGGGCTGCCTGAATCTCACCTTGCTCCAAGGTGGAATCAGATCAGAGAAGTAATGCAATATGGATGGGTGACCAATAAACAAATAACCAGCTGACTATCATGGATATTTGCAGGAACTTGCTGTTTTCATCACTGGGACCCTGATCAATTATTTGGAGTAGCAGCGATGGATTAAAAAAAAAAAGGGGGGGATCACTCAACTGAGGTCACTCTTCCATTGACATTTTGATATGTGCATTATTGGATAGAAAACTAGCATCCCAAAGCCTCACCTACATCATTCTGTGTAAGTATTTGCCGGTTAGAACCATCCAGGTTTGCAGTTTCAATAACAGACATTTTGGCATCATACCAGTACAGCTTATCCTCAGAGTAGTCAATAGTTATTCCGCTGGGCCGAAGTAAGTCTGAATTTGCTATAATGACACGCTCTGAGCCTTGTAAAGTAGATTTTCCAATATGTGGATTGATCCCTAGGTCTGTCCAAAACAGTTCCCTTTATTGAAGGAAAACAAAATAAGTCATTGCATTTTTTTAAAAAATCCTTTCACGTTGCGGAACAAAGAACACATAAAAATCTATATCTGTCAGAGTGAAATATAAACAATATTCATAGGTAATAATTTTGTGTTTTAAAATCCATCTTTGATCCTTCAACCATGCTTAAAATATAGGAGGCACAAGTCATTGGACAATTACCGGATTTACAACCAAAACAGAAAATGAAATTCATTTAGAGGAAATGCCTCATGGGGATGAGAGAAAGTCAAACATCTAGCTAACTATCTGGAGAAGAGTCAAAGAGCATGTGCTCTGTGCATGGCTGTCTGAGAAGAAAGGCAGAAGGAAGCGACCTCCAGCTACCAATCTCTTAAAGAGCAGGCAGAGTGATAAACGGAGAGAACATAAAATGTTTTGTTTTTAACCATTTAGTGGTGTCCGATTCTTGGTGACTCTATTGGCAAGCGTTCTCCATTTATACCCTTCAAGCACAGCTTCTTTCAGTTGTTGGATGTTCAATTTTGTACCAGATTCGATGTTATCAAGTTAGCATGTTCTTTGCCTGCCCCTTCTTCTTGTTCCACTAACCATTTCTAGCATCACTCACTTTTCCAATGACTTTGCATGCATAACATGGCCTAAGTAGGTCAGACATAGTCTTATGATTTTAGCTTCTAGTGACGTGTCTGGTTTTGTACGATTTAACACCACTCTGTTAGTTATTCTGGCTGTCCATGGTACATGCAGTACTTTACACCAGTATCACAGTTCAAAGGTGTCAATCCTTCTTCAATCAGCCATTCTTAGTGTCCATCACTCACAGCCCTATATCATTATAGGAAAGACTATTGCTCTAATTAGCCTGGTTTTTTTTTAGCATTTATGAACACAGAATAAATAACTGTTTATCTACATTCTACTTCTTCTTCGTGGCCAGCAGCTCATGAGGTGCTAAAGAATTGGAGCCATTGGATCTGCACCTTCAATAACTTTTTTTTTTGGTCTTTTAATGACCCCCGTAATCCCTTGCATCGGGGTGGAGTCAGGGCAACTGAATGGAACTGAGTGTTTACTGGCCAGATGCCCTTCCTGTTGCCAATGCAGAGTTCGCAGCAGATATATTCTCATTGTGCCCAGAGAGAGAAATATCTGACTCTACCTAGGATCGAACTCACAGCCTCCTGATTGTGAGGCGAGAGCTCCACCTTTAGGCCACTGCACCACTCAACCTTCACTGACAATAACCATAACTGCAAATTTTCTGCACAGGTAAAATAGTTGCAATAGAAGCAATGGTTTCACAGACTTTATTCTTGGGTGTCTATATCACCCAATAACAGTTTGGAAACAAATTTGACTCGATATTTTACCTGGTAAATGGATGAACAGCAATTCCTTGAGGATGAAATGCCTTGTCCTGGATGATTATTTTTCTCTGCATTCCATTTAGATTACTACTTTCAATGCTACTTTTCCTACAAAGTAGACACAGAGAATGAGGTTCTTATTGTGATAACTTTAATCTGTCACTTTACTTGCCTTCTTCCAGTTGATTCTTTCATACCACGATATTAATTAAATGTTTTAAACATTTCTCCTCAGTTCTATCTTCTCCTATTAACAGAAGTTGTAAACTGAATAAGAACTGAATAAGACTAGGAGTAGGAGCAATCAGAATCCATAAATTAAATTAGTAACTTCATGTAAAGCATCTATTATTATTATTATGTCTTCAAGTCAATTTTTGACTTCTGGTGACTGTCTGAACTAGTCCCTGTGGTTTTCTTGGCAAGATTTTTCAGAAATGGTTTGCTATTGCTTTATTTTCAGGGCTGAAAGAGAGTGATTGGTCCAAAATCATCCAGCTAGTTTTATGCCTGAGGCAGGGGTAGAACTCAGGGTATCCTGGTTTCTACCTTGGTGCCTTAATCGCTAGACCAAACTGGCTTTGTAAACCAATTGTTACTACAGGCAAATATGGCAATTGCTAACCTGTTTCTTAAGACATATTTTTTATGACTTTGCTGATATAATCAAAAGTGTTCCCTTCATGTGTGGAAGTCCTGGAAGGGCTGAATTAAATAAATTTTTAAATATATAAATAACATCTCAGACACAATTGATTGGGAGTGTATTTTTTTTCCTAACAATGTTCCTTGGATTCCTGTTTTTTAATGAAAGTTTATCAATAAAGAAAGTTCTTTACACAGATGCTTCTGGTTAGCATATTATTCAGCAAATGGGCTCTTTGAGTCTTTTTTTTATCTTTAGGTCTTTCTGTTATGACTAATCTTAAGTACACAAATGCATGCTACCATTTCAGAAACATTTCAGTTACTGTCTCCTTTTTTTGCCAGTTGTTTATTTACCACCATTTTTTTCCACTACCAGTAGGTGTCCTACAATATTTATGCAGAAAACATACCCTGGGTCTGTCCAGTACAATTTGCGATTAATCCAGTCCAATGCTAGTCCTTCCGGTCTCTCACTTGCGTCACATACAACTTTTTCACAATTGGTGCCATTCAGATCAGATCTCTCTATACAGTTCGGGTCTGTATGGGTAAAATAAATCTGTAAGAAGAAAACCGAAGGTTTATAAATGATTGTAGGTGGCCCTCAACCTATAACCACAGAATTTCTGTTGCTAAGCAAATTAGTTGTTAAGAGAGTTGTTCTCAATTTTACAGCCTTGCAACTTTTTTTGCCATGGTTGTTAAACAAATCATTGTAGTTGTTAAATAAATCAAGTCCGGGGTGTCAAACTCAATTTCATTGAGGGCTGCATCAGGGCTGTGGTTGACTTTGGCGGGCAAGGTTGGCATGGCCAACTGGGTGGCATGGCCATCTTGATGCTACTCACTGGGCAGGGCTGACTGGGTGGGCGTGGTGAGCTGGGTGGACGTGGCTAGCTTGATGCCACTCTCCAAACTGCTGACATGTTTCCGCTTTGTATTGGGTAGACCGGGTCGAAGCCGCATTGGGTACACTGGGCTGAAGCGATGTGGGCAGACGGGCCGAAGTGACGCGGGTAGACTAGGCTGAAGGTACACAGGTAGACCAGGCCAAAGCGACGCAGGTAGACCGGGCTGAAACAATGCGGGTAGACCGGGCTGAAGCGACACGGGTAGACCGGGCTGAAGCGACATGGACCAGCCCCTTATATTTTCCAGGATGGCCCCACGGACCAGATCCAACTACATCGCAGGCTGGATGTGGCCCGTGGGCCATGAGTTTCACACCCTGAATCAAGGAGTTTTTTTAGCTAAGCCAGTTTCCTCTCATTGGCTTTGCTTATCAGATGCTGACTGGGAAGGTTGCTGCAGGATGCTGCAATAATTGGAAATACATGTCGGTTGCCAAGCACCCAATGTTTAATCACATGACTGTGGCGATGTTGCAATGTTTGTAACTATAAGGACCAGTCATAAGTCACTTTTTCAGTCATTTTGTAATTGAATGGTTGTAAGTTCATTACCACATGTACCAACTTCTTAGTTGGGGATAGGTTTCTTCTCTCACAACTTTTCACATTAACGACATTTATTTGAGGGGAAAAAAAACAGTTACATTATTTACAAAGTTGAGATTATGTTTCTTGCAAACCTACTAATACACAGATAGTGCTTAATTAAGGTGCTGGGTGGAAGCCATGTGTGAATACCACCAATAAAGCCATGGTGGCGCAGTGGTTAGAATGCAGTATTGCAGGCTAATTCTGCCGATTGCTGGCAGTTTGATCATCACCAGCTCAAGGTTGACTCAGCTTTCCATCTTTCCAAGGTCAGTAAAATGAGGACCTAGATTGTTGGGGGCAATATGCTGATATTTTAAAACTGCTTAGAGAGGGCTGTAAAGCACTATGAATATACCGCAAAACTACGTGCTATTGCCATTGCTAATAGAGAGAATCATTTAGTTAGCATTTTTAAAACAAATGTGGCAAGTATAGGTATGAGAAACTGCTGACAAGTGCTCATTGTTTTAGGAAGCCCAAGTCATTTGACCCAAGGCATATAGCGAAACAGTTAAAATACCATGCAGTAAGAACATTGATTCTTGTAATATTTTGAAAAACCCCTTTCTAATAAAAACCTTACCTTACTTTCAATTGGATCCCAGTCCAGACCTAAGACTATTCCTATCTGCCAGGCAAGGACTCTTGAGTATTCAGTCCCATCAAAAGCAATGCTACGGATATCTTGACTGTTCGCAAACAACAGAAATGGCTTTGGTCCTGTTTGTAATAAATGTAGTAACATGTTAAGTCTTTTATTTCAACACTCTGCAGATAAAAATGGAAAGAAACAAACTATAGCATGGGCTTTCTCTTTTTTCTTCTCACTTACAATCCTTACGTGGCACTAATCATAGATTATATTAATTACAAAATGATTATAAATAACCAAGGTGATAACCTGCCAATGAGTTTAACATACGTTAAATGTGACAGCTGCTTGTGTCTTTCAAAACAGGTAGATGGATATTGTTGCATGCTTCCATTTTTTCTTCCCCAGGAGAGGAATTACCTGTAATGGGCTTGCATCAGAGAATAATGCCCTGAAGATATATCAGTAGTACTTGACTAAAAGAAAACTTCGTAATAAATTTAAGTAGAACATAAATATAAGTGTAAATGTCTCCTTAAATGTCCCCCCCCCCCAAAAAAAATACCCTATCAATTTCAGTCTTTCATTAAACACCAGTTAGTGACTCAGTGGTGCTTCCCATGTTAAGCTGGACTATTTTGCTTAGCTATGCTTCCAATTCTGTCCTATCATGGATATCTACAGTGTATGGTTTTAAAAAAAGGTTGAAATATCAGCCCCATTTGTATTAATGGAAGAGCAAATAAAGAAAACTTTCCTAGATCTCTTTAAGATCCATCTAGGCTTATATTTAGTTTTAGCAAATGCACCGTGTGGTGGAGTAGTTTATCTCAGAACAACGAGAAACATCAGTCTGGCATTACATGGGCAGATGCACCTGCAAAAAGCAGATGTCCAATCCCTCTTGCAATCCATGCCAAAATGTCCATAAGTCAGTATGCTGTTACTGATAGAAGGGTTATGCCTGCATCAGCCTAAGCTGGCCTAAATTGGAGGCAGAAAGTTCATCACAATGTCATCTACCGTATCTTCAAGGATGATTCATATATTATGTCCATTGCAAAAAAATAATAATAATTGCGTGAATTGAACAAAAATCCTACATGATACCACCACACGTCTTTTAAAAGCAGTTTATGGAACATTTCATATCTCAGTTAGAAGAATGTGAGGATGAGTCCAAAGACCACAATACTTACTTAAAGCAGCACAATGTCTTTTGTCCTCCTGGAGATCAAAGCCAGGAAAGCAACCACAAGCCCAGGTTATTGGACTCAAAGATGTACAAATCTGGCTACAACCACCATTATCAGGCGATGTACAACCTACAACAGATTCACTTTAAAACATGGATATTCATCTAAAGTCACTGCACTTAGACCAACATGAAATAGCATGGTTCACTCTGCTGAGCTTCAGTAAGTAAACATCTTTTACAGATGATCTCTAGTTGAACTATGGCTGGTGGTTATTGATTTAGGGATTCCCCGGGTGGATGGAGATGGAGGTAAGAACCCTCTATATTGCACTGTGTTCCATCAGGATGTCAATAACAAAAGAATCTTCCAAAGGAATTCTGCTTCCCAAATTGTCTGTCTTGGGCAGTAATTGGTATGGATCAATAATAGATAATAGGGCAATATTGAAGTATTTCAAACATTTATAATTTAGATCAGCCTCCTCTGAACCTGGTGTCCTTCAAATTTAGTTGACCACAATTCCCAAATTTCTCACTCAGCGTGGAACTTTCTTCCCATTAGATTATATTTCTTCCCAATTTGTTTTTTTTTTGCTACCTAATACGAAAGCTTACATTATCTCTTGTTAATATTACAACAACATACTTGATATCTCTTCTACTTCTCACCAATCATATCTCTCGATATCTCACAAAGGATTTAAATAGTTTGAACTTTAACAGCTCAAATTTATATTTCAAATAAAATCAGTTTATTACAATTTATCACTGTACAGATATAGTAAAATATCCAATAGTAGCATTTATATTTCAAGCAATGAGTAGCTTACAAAAATGTTTGTTTCCTCCTCCTAGAATGCTTTATGAGAACTCCTGGCAACATATACTCTGTACCTGTAAATCTCAAGAGCTCCATTTTTCTACCTAAAAACCAATTGTAGCGTATAGTAAACATGGCATGAATATCAGCCAACTTTTTCATTCCTTTCGTCTTTTTATATCTTCTAACCATCTTATTTAGTCAAGAGTTCTTTAAAACTTGCAAATAGTTTAAGCTGACCTAATTTTCACTGGGCCTAATAAGATATTATACCTTTGATTCCCTCATCCTTGGTCAACTAGATTCCAACCGCTTTTTTTTACTGAAATAAGGTAAAGTAAATGGTTTAAATACTATTGTTTTGCCAGGCTTGGATTCTTCTAGATATGTTGTGGTTCTACAACTCCTATCCAGTACATCCAGTTTAACTCAGGATTATAGGAATCAATCAAATACTTCCAGTGCTAGGTTGGTTCAACACCAGGCTACTGAAAGCTGAAGTACAACATAAATGCTAAACACTGTTAATTATAAAACGTTATCCTATTTCAATATCATCTACAGCAACATTTTCAGAATAAGAATTGAAAAATAATTATATTTGTTTACCTGAACATGTTTTTCCATCAGCTTGGAGAACTGATCCTTCAGGACAAAAACAAATAGGCCCTTCAGGTGTCTGTCCACAATCATAGCTGCAGTGAATATAATTGCTTGAACAGGAAATCAGTTCTACGATGCATTAAAATAAAGAATGTGTTTTTAAAAATTGATAGAAATAGGTTGGCGGAATTCAAGCCAGGGTTAAATACAAGCTATTTGCTATGCGTTATACTGTTGATATTATTTTCATCCACTCCTTCCCAGGACTTATGTCATGGGCCAAGCATTCCTTCCAGATAAGCTTGATAGGTATTTTTTAAAAAAGAAAATATATTTCCAATTTCTAAAACTAAAAACAGAACAACCTAGTTAGGTAAAGGCTTCTTTAGAGAAGGTGTGTATATGTGACAGAAAAAAATTGACAAAAAGTAAATATTTGATTTTTCCAGAATAAATATACAAAAAAGAACAACTAATAAAGCATGAGTAAAAACATCATGGAAAAGCTTCTTATCTTTGCATTTCCCCTTTCCCTTTCATTACTTTCCTTGTTCATTAACCACTGGTGTAACTTTCTTTAAAAATCTGAAGAATTTTAAAGTAATCTTTAAACATCATCAACACCTACTTTTTTAAAAAAGGAAAACCCAACTTATTTGAATTAGAAGTCTTGGGGTGATCCCCAATCTTTTGAGCACCAGGGACCGGTTCCATGTAAAACAATTTTTGGGGCCCATGGTTTCACATGCTACCTAGACCCTGTGCATGTGCAGATGAAGCTTTGCTCACTTGCAAAGCCCAGTTCTTAACAAGGGGGTTGGGGACCCTTGTTGTAAAGGACAGGGCTGTTTTAAGATTTTTGAAGAGATGCCTTGTTCACACTAACATATTGTGCAAAACCACCCTTTCAAATGCTATGCGCACTGCTATCGTGTGCGGCTAAAAAGCATTCTTAGAAATATTGTGCTTAAAAGCTGGTCTTCTGCTTTTCACCATGCTAACTTCCCATTTTATTTCTGATTAAGAATAATCAATACAGATAATGTTCCATTGCTGCCATATCAAACATCACAATTTGGCAGTAATTTTTGTATGAACTCTGGGGAGCTCATGAGGCCTGGAGGCTTAAATTACACATCTCTGTACTACCTGAAAAAAAAAAAGAGTAATGCCCTTGTTCATCCAACAGCTTGCCCAGGGGAAATGCCCCTCTATTATTTGTACTGATAATGAAAAGATTCAGAAAACTCAGCTTTTGTCCATCTCACTATATCCCTAGATTATCTTCTACCAAACTATTTCACAACGCATCTCAGTAGTGATACAGTCGTATATTAGAATCCTGTGGAACAACGGAATCACAAGTTAAGGTATGGTGAAAAGATATGAAATATCTTGGAAGTGCAAACAGAAACTATAATTCAGTGGCAATATTTTGAGGATAAGCATCCTTTTGTGAATAAGTCAACCACACAACTTTGTTTTTTTTAATCTTGATTCTTAGAGATGCAGAATTTATCATCGGGCTGTAAAGGACAAATTCTGTAATCCTAAGCAAGTTTGCCTAACTTTAGCCTGACCAATTTTCAGTAGCAAAAATGTTTACCAAATTTGTTTTGTATTTCTTATCCCACGTAGTCAGTATGAAATCAACTATTTCTACTTGGTATGGAGTCAGGTTAAAGAATAACCTTAGATATTGTCTTACAGTGAACTAACAAGCAAGTACTAGAATGGATAACACCAGATAGGGAGGACAAAAATCACAAAACTGTGTCTCACTTATTCTGGCCATGTCATGTGGGGGAATTCAGTGGCGAAAGCGATTATGTTTGGAAGAGTTAGCAGTAAAAGAAAACCAGGTCACAAAGGACCCAGTGGCTGGATACCATTAAAACTGACTGTTTTGACCTAGCTCCCAAACATGACAAGCACACTGTTTTTTTACTAATGTTCCTTTTATTAGGAGTCCCAGCAACCCCGGCAAAGAGTCTCTCTCACACATACAGCATGCTAACAAAGTCTCTAAGTGCCTGTGGAAATCGAAGCTGGCTCACTTTCCCCCTGAAATGGCTCCAATCCACCAGGAATCTCTCTCTGTCATCCACACTCAAAAATCCTGGAAGTCGCTCTTTTTCCAGCAGTGGAGACACACACATGCGTGCGCTCCGAAGGTGTGCCCAACTTTCAGCACCGCAGATTCCAAGAAAGGATTCCAATACAGTTCTAGACAGGATTCAGAAGTTTGGACTATCAGTGGTTGACTGACAGGCAGAGAAATAGTTGTCTGCCACACCTATTCATCTCCACCCCTTATCCTTTATCCCCAGAGCTAGGATCAGACTTAGCTAGCAGTGGTGGCTCTTCTGTTCTGAGGACCGGCCCATAGATTCCCACTGCTCTCCTCTCCTCTGCCTTCTGTGCATCCACGCGTCGGGGCACGCAACCCAGCTGTTCCTCTTCTTCCTCATCAGCCACCTCCAGACCTGAGGGCTGTTGACTCTCCGTCTGAGGGCTGATGGATGGCCCAGGCTCTGCCTTTGTTTCTATCCAGACAGCTTCATTCCCTCTTCCCACTCAGAGCTCTCAGATTGCCTTGATGCTGGCCCCGACTTCCACTATGCCTCCTCATCTGATACAGCTGCTGGAGGGGCTGGCAGCCAACAGGCCACAACACTGACACTAGCCAGAACATAGAACAAGTCAAAGAACTAGTGCAAGATTGGAAGATGTGCAGAGACCTAGTCGATAGAATCACCAATAATTGGATATGACTGAATGGATAACATCTCCTTATCATGATTTATTTGCTTTCTGCCAGTACTCAAGGCACCATATGGAGACATCTGCAGGCATAGACTCTAAAACTGGAACAAATTAGGGTTTCCTACATCTGTTTTCTTGGATCCAGGGTAGATAGTCATTCATTGCAACAGAAAATAATAAAAATCATCTTAAATGTAATTCTGATTAAGTCATAGACTTAGTTTTAGAGTAGTAATGTAGATTCAAGTAACAGAGCAAGCAAAATCATTCTTGTGTTATTTGTTGTCTTATCTCCATTCGCAAAACACTTGTTTGTTCACTGCTCAATAGAAAGATCACTTACAAATTTGTATTAAGACCAACTATATTCTCCTAATTTTATTTAAGCTGCAAGGCTTAGATACTGATTATAAGAAAGGACTAGATTGTTGAAGGATTGATTTACAAGTCATTTTAAAGATGCAAGTCATAGTGGTTTATCTGCTTTTTCTTTTCTCACAGGTAGTCAAACAGGCTACAATTAAAGTCAAATTTAGCTTCTTCAGTCACTCGTCTCCAATATTCATACTAATGTAAAGCTTTAGGAATTGAAGAAATAAAATAGCATCATTGGCAGCTATATGGTATATCTTTACTGTAACATATAGTTAAAAAGGAGAACCTATAAGGAACTTTTGAATTGGTTTATCTATGTTTACTATTATCTATCTCAGTTGTTGCAGGTTTGCAATTTTAGAATATTTCAGCTTTGGCCTTACTAGATAGAAGCAGTAATTCATTAAAGCTAAACAGCCGAAGGTATTCCAAGTTTGATTTATACACACTGTATTCTCATCTTCATTCCTCATGATTCCTCCCCTAGTCATAATGAAAACGAATGAATCTAAGGATATATTATTTGCTAATAACCCCTAGGATTTGGCCCAAATTAGAGATGGGAAGTACTATATTTCTCCCAAATAAGGTAACTAGGTACACCAAATAATTATTTTGACATTCCTAAGGGGGGAGGGAAACAAATTTTCTATATTTGAAAGGAAACCAGGGAAAATGAATATGCTTTTATAGAATTAAAATGTATAAAATCATATAGAGAAACTGCACAGTACAATATTTGTAGTGCTCTAGGCCAGGGGCCTCCAACCTTGGCAACTTTACAACTTGTGGACTTCAACTCCCAGAATTCCTCAGCCAGCATAAGATTATTCTATTTAAATCACGAGTCGCTTGGGCCAATTTTTCAGAGGTGAAAAGTAATGATTTTGCAAAATGAAACAAGTTGGCTGTAGAAAGTTTTCCTCTATATAAACATTTTTGCAATCTTACTTGTGCTAAGACTAACTGTGGGCTAAATTATATTTCCAGTGTTTGTCGACTGCAAAAAAATTGGTGTTGTTATCAACTGTTCATCCCTGGTTCAAGAAATTCTACCGGATGAAAACTCCCTTTGCAATGCATTCCGTCTACCAATTAATATCTCTTACTATTACAAAGCGTCTCAGTATTTTATGAAAATCTGCTTTTACACAATTTCTGTTCTAGTTCCTCCTCCATAGCAATATCAAATAGCTCTGTTGTGTCTTCTGCATGACAGCCTTTCAGATATTGGTCTACTGCAGGGATGTCAAACTCACGTCATCACGGCGGCTTCACATGACGTATTGGGACCTTTTTTTCCCTTCGCTAAACTAGGCGTGGGCATGGCCAGCACGTAACCCATCTGGCCTGCGGGCCGGGAGTTTGACAGCCCTGGTCTACTCCTATTATGTCTCCCCTTAAATCTTTTACTGCAGCTTTCTCTGCTGTTCATTTTGATTGCTTTTCTCCTGATGCACTCGTTTGTCAGTCTGTTTTAAAATATGATGCTTGAAGTTGAATATGGTATTGTACTGTAATGCAAATGAAATAGAAGTTTCTTATTTCCTGTGATCAATAACTTAATTGTCAAATATCACATGGGGGGCTATAAAAGAAATTATTTGTAAAAGTTTGGGGGAAAATAGTAGGGTGCTACCTACCATAGCATGTTTTCTTATCAGACAAGAGAATAAAACCTTTTGGACATGTGCAATAATAGGATCCAGGGATATTCACACAGCCCAAGGTACAGCCATGATTCCATAATGCACATTCATTGACATCTGATAAATGTAAAAAGACATATACAGTTAGGTTACATATGCTTGTGAGTTCTTAATATCAATAAGCTATTATAGCAATAATTAATGCAATAATGTAATTTAGATATCTTGTGATGCTATCTTACAGAAATATTCTTCAATGTAAAGACAAAAAAGCCCAGATCTATATATATATACATACACACACACACACACACACACACACACACACACACACATATATATATATAAATGTATTTGGATAGATTGAAGAAAACTCAGTTTAGTTATTGACATCATATGATGCTAATATCCTGCAAAAATCAATGACAGCAATTCAAAATGGAAATGCTTTTCTAACTAAAGTGCTGGGCTGCATTTTAGTTTCTGATTTTTTATTATTCATGCCCATTGGTAAAACAAGGAAAGGCTTAGTTAATAATCAGATTGGTGTCAAAGAGATTTCAAATTTGTCTGTTTTCAATTACTCTGTCTTGATTCCAAATAATCAAAAAAAATCAAATGAAACTATTGAAAGCTATCCCAATCCAGAGTAATTACAGGAGACAATTTTGTTACATATAACATTGCTTGTAATGTGTACTTATTTCATGCTATTCCAAGGGAAAAGAGAATACATAGGTCAGGGCTGAACTGTGTCCTTGAAAATTCGATAAGTTCTCCTTAAGCTCCCACAGGTAGAGAGAGACTCAACCGTAATTCCCACTGGGAAATTGTGAGCCTACTAGACCAAGCTAGATGCAAAAAAGCTAGGAAATTCCTAGAAGATTGGCATTCAGACAAAGCAGCCATCAATAGACACATAGAAATAAGCCATGTTTACGTATCATTCAAAGGCACAAAAAAAACTAAGAGGGAAACAAAAAGGCCAGAACACATCCTCTCCAGCAGCCAACCCTCAAATAGAAATTAATTCCAGACAATCTATCTAGCAGAAATAATATAGTAACCAAAGAACTACCAAGGACAAAACTGACAGAGCCAGCTACTGTATATAAACAGGCAGCAAATCCCATACTCACTCACATTGCCAAGTGAGTTTATGAAATGTCTGCAAGCAAACAGCCAAGCTCAGAGAACACTAAGAACTCCACAATTATGTTACTTTATGCTACAAAAACTTTCAGTCATTTGGATAGGATCACAGTGTTCCCACAGGGCTGTTCATTCTGCAAATGAATGGTAATCCATTTTATTGCATCTTGCAGTAAGGCTTCCAACTATTAACCCAAATCTGAGTCAAGTCAGCATTTAACCATTAAAACTACTTCTGTGCTGTAAGTGAAAAACTACTGTAATCTCTTTGTCACAGCCATGTTCAATTGTACATTTTTATTTCTAACACATCATGGTTTTGCCTCCACAGAGCACAGAGTTTACATGATTTTATCCTGAAATTTCCCTTATTCTAAGGCCTCATTGTAAATCAAGTTTGGACGGTTAATTAGTCTGGTTGGATAAACTGAATAGGCAGATGCAAAGACTAAAGAGTTCATCTGGACTGGGAAACTTAAGCTCCTTATGAAGCTGCTTTATAAAGAGGCATTTAGAAGGAGAGAAAAGAAGAGAACAAAAGAAGCCTCAGACCAGGACAACATGACAACATTCCTATTTCTCTTTTTCAGTCGTTTTTTTCTGGAAAGAGAATGAATGGAATGCAGTCAACAAATAGTATGCTTTAAAAGCTAATGCATTATCAAGGAGAAAATACCAACAGAAAATGATTACATCTCATCATTATATGATATTGTACAATATATGTGGAATTCAAGAAAAGGCTTGGGAAAACAGATAAAGAGGTCAGCTGAGTCACGGTCAGGGGAAAACTGGCAACTGGGAAATAACTCAGCACTAACTAACATGGAAGTGGGGATCCCAGTTGGGGATGTGGCCCTTTGGACATAGCTAATGGAGTAGATAACATCCAACTTCCTTCCCGTATGCATTAGCTCCCTCTCTCTCCCTCCTGGTTAATTATTATTTTATTCAATTATTATTTTAATTGAATTTTAAATTTATGATCTTTTTTATTTTTTTAATTGAATGTCTGTAAAGCTGCCTAGGGTCACCTTTGGAGAGATGGTGGAAAGGAAGGAAGGAGAGAAAGAGAAAGAGAAAGAGAAAGAGAAAGAGAAAGAAAGGAACAGAATTTGAGGGACAAACTGAGATATACTGGAACTAATCTGGTTAAATTTTATAAACCAAAGTCTTAAATTTCTGTTAGCATATAAGGAGAAAATGTCAAAGCAAGCATGTGCACATATCAGGGAAATAACATTTATACAGCTTTCAGTCAGAGAGATGTACATATTACTTACTCGGGAGCCCTGCCTCTTCACTACTTGCCTTTATGATATTATTTCAGTAGCAGTTGTTTACTCCTGACCCACACATAGGAAATGTACACTGAAATACTTCTTTTTACTAATAAGCCCCAACTGAAGTAAGATTAAGCTGTGAGTTACTTGACTTCTAAGCTTAAATCATATCTTGCATTAGCCTCCAGAACAGATTAACTCATCATCCAATGCCAGGGCTCTTCTTTACATCTACCCATAGTGAGCATTTTTTAGCCCATCCCATCTGACAGGCTGCAGAATCCTGTAGACGCTGCCTTTAAACTCATGGAGAAAATGTGGGATACAAATCTAAAAAAGAAATAAAAATCTACTCATCTGTAATATTTAAGTAAAGATTAAACAAGGCTACCCACAATATCTTAAATATCTTTGCATTTGTCTAAACAAACCCTGTGATTTCCCCATGTATAGATCTTCTATATGTGATAGCATTGGATGCCAGATTAAGTTATCTACTGAAATAGGTTCTACACGGAGTACTCTTGAAAATTCTTCAGAAATTGCAATTGGTATAAAGTAAGCAATTTGAACTTAAATCATCCAAAATAAGGAGGCAGTCTGATGCTAGTAGTGAAGACTCTACATTGCCAATACCGAGCAAAATTTATATTCCTAATACCTAGCTTTAAATCTATAGGGGTTAGATGCCTTGAATGATGGCTTCTCAGCTTATAAACCTGTCAAGATGTTAAGATCTACTGGTGTCAAGCCCCAAACCAAGAATGATATGGTGAAATTCTTCCAAGCTGAATTCTTTATTATTTCCACAGCTATAGAAAAAAAATCTTGTTTTGAAATGGAAAAATAAGCAATAATTATGTTTTCTATAAGAATCATTTTTAGGCTACATTGTGGAGCAAACCTTTTTTCTTATTGGGATTAGTAAAGTTACCAAGTCCTTCAGAATCCATTCTTTTGCCGATCTGTTTTAATGGATGCACCACCAATATCTCGGTAGGTTGAGGAAATGGTTCTTTCAAGTTAATTACAACAATATCCTTTCCACTGTATTTATTGGCTCTCCGAATAGTTCCAGTCCCTGAGTCCGAATAGTAAATATGGTCACCAAAGATAAATATGTCATAAGCTTTACTTCTGTAGTGAAATAAAAAAGTAATGGCATCAATTTATTAACTGATGCTCATGCTCAAGATAAGGAAAATACATGATCAGTATAGCAAGGTAGTTTAGCATCTTAGAAATATTTCTATAATATTTAATTGGAATCAGTGGGATTTTACAAATAACCTTTTCCATTTAATTCAAAGTAACAAAAATGAAGCTAACTTTCTCATATTTAGAAACAGGATCTTTTAGTTAACATTGGATAATTTGCATGTTTGGCAAAGAACTTGTTTTTTTCTCCTTCTGATTTTACATAATACTTTAATTTGGCCCTCTTTGGAGGACACAACAAATGTGTCACATAAACAATTAAACAATTACTTATCTACTTGAAAAAACACCTCAGTACAGGTCTGCACCCATAGACAGAGGGGCTATAGCTAATGGGTGCCATATTTTTTTACAAATGCCATTTTATATCCATAAACATACCGTCCCATTTGTCTGTATAGCTTGATAAAATGCCCATTGTAGTCACAGGTTCCAAAATATGAAATTTCATTAATGGTGTCATGCTGTATCCAGAATAGCTTCACATTGATAAAGTCCAGGGAAATTGTTTTGATTTTTTCTGTGCTCCTTAGAATTTTCCGTATTTTATTTCCATCCAGATCTGCTCGATAGATGCTATCAAAAGTCCCTTCAGTAGACCAAAATAAAAACCTGCCAATAAGAACAGTTTTTATTATCACTATTTCAGAAATTATCAAAGCAGTTGTAAAGGTCATAGATTATATTATTAACTAATTTTGTTATCTAGTATTCAGGAAATATTGGGCTCTTTTCCACATTACATTTTCTCCAATTCATTACTGCATACCTTTTGACTTTGAGTTCTGCTTCTACAGTAACTAAAGTTGGAAATACCTTTGACTTGGGTCAACTTCAATACTTGTAGGGTTGTGATTGTCCTTTATAAGGATTCGAGAATGGTTTACATCCAAGCTGATTACTTCAATAGTTCCTTGGGAGTGAGCCAAATAAATGCCTTGATTTATCCAATCTAGTGTAAATCCAATAACATCCTTTTTTATGGAGCAGATGGTCTATTACATAAGCACATTCACACACAAAATTTAAATGGTTATAATAAAATGCTACCAATCCTTTGTCAATTACTATTAAGGCATTGGAATTCATGAACTGCAACTATATGTTCATTATGATGGATGCTACCTTGGTTTAACATTTAAGGAAATGCCTTTAGGCATTTATTATTAAATTCAGAAGAAGAAGAAAAATCAATCCAAATCTACATAAGCTATTACTCCTGAAATACAAAACCGTTTTTCCCCCCTGAATTTCCATAAATCTTTTCATACTTTGGGCAAACAGCCCTTTGGTGGTAGGATAAGAAAAATTCAAGAACACGGATCATTTTTCAACTTTCGTCTTTCTTCAGTCCTTCTCTCCTGTTGGACCAAATTTCCTGCCACACATTCCTATTGTGAATATTTATTGGGAAAATCCAAGCGCTCGGAATCAGGTGAATGCAAAACTTCCTTGATTCAGCCACTAAATATCTCTAGAATGTATAGTTTTGTCATTGCTGTTGGAAACTTCTGTGGGAGACTGTTGGAAATTTCCATACCCACCACAAGACTTGGATGAGCTACATTTGTCCATTTCTCTTTCTCCTTTATCTGACTTGGGGTCTTGGCGGGATTGCAGCTAAATGACAACTGGAAAACCTGAGCATCTACAATATTATGTGTAAAATATAGACCCATATCAAGCAAAACTCCAAGGCAGGCAAATTCCTCAAAGAATAGCTTTATTGGATTGGATTCACCAGGTTTATTGGCATAGACCTGGTGAAAACCGATTCTAAAGGTTCCCGCAGTTTTCACCTAATTAAAAGTAAAAGTTTGTCACTTTCTCAAAACAATCAGTCACATGGTCCAATCACAGTGCTGTCTGGTTGCTGGGTGACATCACGCCGCCTTCCTCCGACCAAGTGTGAAAATGTCCTTGGTTCCCAAGAGAAAGCATTGTGTTTTGGCTACAAGATCCCAGCTATCTAAACCCCCCCCTCCCTATCCCTCAGCTCCAGTGTGGCAACACTTGAAGCTGTCAAGATGGCTTCGGTCAGGTCAGCTTCAGGGTTGACATTTTAAACATTCCAGGCCACAAATTCTATTAATTGTTTTAAGTCCCAGAATTCCTTATCAGAGGCAAAATTCTAGTGTAGTGTTTTTCAACATCAGCAAATTTTGAGATGTGTGGACTAACTCCCATACTGCTGGGGACTTCTCAGAATTGCATATATGTTAAGTTTGCTGAGAGTGAAAAACACTGCTCTATATACAAATTGGTCACATTCGATTGACCATTTTCATTTTTTTGTTTGACTTTGATCATTCAAAGAATTTCCACCAAGCTCTGAAGAACAGTTGGTAAAATCCAGATATAGACACTGGTTTCCTTCTTCTTTCCTCAAATATAATAAGGAGAAATGATGAGAAAGGTCTGCCATCTAAATTGCATTAACTTCATCAGCCCCCAAGATAAACTATAGCGTGTGGTATCACTTACTTTCCAAGAAGAAAGAGAGATCCTCTTTTGGTAAAAATATCCCTTTTTATTTACAATCAAGAAGAATTTTGAAAATTATAATTTCATTACCTCTTGATCTGAACCATCCAAATGTACACGTTGGAGAAGACATTTTTCTTTGTCCACCCAATAAACATATTTTGCTTCATAATGGTAATCAATTAATGCTGATAAACCAACATCAGCTATCAGTTTTTGGTGATTGGTTCCTTCTACATCTATTCTATAGATCACATTTCCTTGGCTGAAAACTAGGAATGGTACAGGATCTAAAGAGAAAAAAAGTGAAAAGTGAAAAAATGCCTTGCTCCAAAGCAAATGGTTTTATTTTATTTTTTTCTGCATTATAGATTCCTTCAAGTTCAACATTTAATGCATCTTTCAAAAATATGAAATGTAGCAATCAATTCCATTCAAAAATTTGGGGTAATTGTTAAGTATTGACTTAGAAACCAGGAGAGTGTAAGTTCTAGTTCAGGGCTGTCAAACTCCCAGCCCACGGGCCGGATGCATTACATGCTGGCCCCACCCATGTCTGGTTTAGTGAAGAGGAAAAAAAGTTCAATACATCACATGATGCCGCTATGACAACATGAGTTTGACACCCCTGTTCTAGTCTCTTCTTAGGCATGAAAAACCAATTGGGTGGCTTTAAGGGCAGTCACTCTTTCTCAGCCCAACCCATCTCACAGATCTTTTGTTGTGGGGAAAATAGGAGAATGGAGGAATATTG
>JANHFL010001692.1:0-15912 GCA_032468155.1 Oxyrhabdium leporinum | reverse complement strand
GAAAGAAAGAAAGAAAGAAAGAAAGAAAGAAAGAAAGAAAGAGAAAGAAAGAAGGAGGGAGGGAGGGAGGGAGGGAGGGAGGTTCTTAAGAGCAGCCTTGCAAGAGTAGTACGCAGCCACCTGTTTTGTTTTCAACAAGGAGGAAATGAAAACTATGTAATTCCTTATCTCTATGACTAAACCAACATTTCATAACCGGTAGGAATTGATGGGACTTTACTCTATGACATACGCAAGATACATACTTTCTACCCAATAACTTTTCTTTTGTTCTTTATATTATTCCCATCATATCGCAGGGTCCTTAGTGTTTGAAGTTTGCAGTTCTGGCAGCCCATTTGGCAGTGGACTTAAACTGGTGATAATGGCCTAGGTCAGTATTGGTCTTGGATTGTAACCAGTTTTTGAGGGAAGCTGTCTTAGATTTCACTGCATGTTGGCCGGCCTCATTCCACCACCAGATCTGCTTGTTCACGAAACGCCACCCTGGTTTTGTCACACCTATGGTTCCTTTACACTCTCCTGGATTCTTGCAATGACCTGTCCCATATGTCTCTTGCTGAGTAGGTAGCATCTACAGGGAGAGGTCTAATGATGTCATCAGCTGTGTTTCATTTCTAGAGAGCCTCCAGCACTTGATACGATCCATAGTGGTGGTGAGTTGGGCTGATGGACACAGTTGGAGGTGTAAATCAAGGACAAAGTTTGTGTTGTGGAGCAATATTGTCCATCTGGGGGTACCTTCTCCACACCAATTATCAATTGGACGCTACCCAATAGCACTTCCTTCCTTGTATTTTAATACTCTAAACTCACCTTTGAAGAAATGCCATCTTGAAAACTCAAGGTGGCCAAAACACCTTCTTCTTCCTATTTTTCCCCATAGCAACAGCTCTGGGAGATGACTGGCCTAACTGGCTTTCATGCCTAGAGTACAAATTCAGTCTCCCTCTTTCTAGCTTAGTGCCTTAACCACTAGAGTCTAGTGGTTAATGACTAGACCAAACTGGCTTTCTTTTCTGTTTATTGTTAAGTTATAAAATCTGTTTTAGTGCTTCAGTTTATTTGCTGCAGAATTATGACTGGAGGAATTCATGATCAAATGGTTGATCTCTAGGAATTGACAGTATCAGCAAGTTTTCTAAATTCTGATAGTTAGGATAAATTTCTACGCTCAATAGTTTGCTCATAAATTCCTATTATTTACTTACACAGGTACAGTACATCTGTTGCCTTCAATTCTAATTCATTGTTTTTAGGATAGCAAAATGAAAAAAAGCCTTCTCAAACTTTTCTCCCTCAAAAAATTCAATCTTCTTGTGTACCCCAAATTCCAATCCATTATTATTCCATCATTTCTTGTGTTGAACATTAAGTTGTAGAGAAGTGCCTGCATTGTCTATGGGGATTCTCAGTCATCCAGGTGATGATTGTCCCAAAGGTGCTTTTTCAAAAAGGCAACTGGACTTTTTTTTTCTTTGAAAATGTTTTGCTTATCATCCAAGAACATTCTTGGATGAGGAGCAAAGTATTTTCAAAGGAAAAAAAAACAAGACAGTCCAGTTGCTTTTTGGAAAAATGCTTGCATTCTTCTACTAACCAATGATGGGACTAACAACACTTAACCTATGCCATACCAGTTTTCCTCTTTGCAGCTTCCCATTTTTGAGTCTTTTTTTAATTTTTTTCCTCACCCCTTTCTCTTCTGTCCCATACTGATTACTACAGAAACTCAGTTCAGAAGCATTTTGTCAACCCTGAAGCTGGCCTGAGCGAGGGCATTTTCTAGGCTTCAGTGTTGCCACATTGGAGCTGAGGGATAGGGAGGGGGGAAGATAGATGGGGTTTGTAGCCAAAACTAATATTTTCTCCTGGGAACCAAGGACATTCCCACAGGTGGTCGGAGAGAGGTGAAGTTACCAGGCAACCAGATGACATGATGATTGGACCATGTGACTGATTGGGGAAGGGGAAAAAACTTTTATTTTTAATTAGGTGAAAACCACAGGAATATTCAGAGTCAATGTGCCAATATGATAAATCCAATAAACCAGTTCTTTGAGGAATCTACCTGCCTCTGAGATATTTATTATGGGTGTATTGCTTGGAACCGACACATTCTTCTTATAAAATCCATGCCAGGGCAATTTGTCTTTTTGTCCTATTTCATACACCTATTTTTCTTCTTCTTTTGCAGCGAGGCCAGCATAAAATATGTTTTTGTGTTAATGAACAAGACATGGAAATTGTAAGAGAAAATATTTTAAGCATCTCTTAAGAGTTTTGGCTTTGGAATTCATTAGCAAGTCTGATCAATGCACTGTAAAAACATTAACATTTTTACTGGGGAAAAAAGATGGTAAGACTATATTTCAAAGCATTCTTCTATATCCTAATAAACCCTTGCTGAACACTGTGGGAATTATTACTGAGTAAATATGTACAACTTTCTTTAAATTATCACTCCAATAAATCAATTTGTTAGTACAATTGAAAGCTATCAAACTAGGGACAATTAATGCATATGCATTATTTTTCCTCCTTTACCAGAAGGACGTCTGTTGCTTCGTTCACAGTGAATGATACAGAACTCTTACAAATAATTTATTTTCAAAATTCAGAAAATCTGTAAGTATAAAATGCACATGGGATACCTTATGCGCCCATAGAGATCCACTCATATATACAGACAGCACACTATACATTTCCTAATGTTACAGAAAAAGGAACATTTAGCACGGCTGAGGCTTGAATAGAAAAATAAAAGTAGTATGGAAGATTCAGGAAACAACAGATAATACTTGCGATCTCTCTCAAAAGTATCTTATGTACCTGAAACAAGAAAAGCATCATCTAAGCCTTTTAGAAACCCAGCTGCTTTAATTGGATAATTTGGAGGTATGTTTCAATCAGTTCATAAAGGGGCCTCTGAATAATTTGTTCAGCCTTATTATACATACATAATAATGCATCTATTCTTCAAACCAAGGCAGCAAATTTATGAGCTGGTCATTAAATTAATTAACTTATAAGGGAAGCCAATCAAGTTGTGAATAATTTTTTTCTGTTTGTCTTCAGGTCTGTTATATAAGCTCTTCTAGATAATCAAACATCACATATACTGATGATACTTTTTTTCTGTTTGACATTTTGACATTTAAACCAGAGCGCTAAATACAAGATATGGCCACCTTCATCTCACATTCAACATCAGACAAATACAATTTAAGACCTTTGAGCATTGTTCTGTAAAACTGTATTGGCTGCTGCAACTAGAAATGCTAAACTGTTATATTTCAAATCTTAACTAAGATTTGGAATCCTTGATACTCCGAGTTTGATTGTTTGCCTGAGACGTTGCGTTACCCAACTGCCCTGATAATGTTACTGAGCTGGGTAATAAAAAATCTTCAAGCAAACAAGCAACTCAAAGAGCGCCAAGTTCAATCCTGAGTAAAATGTATTTTTTCTACTGGAAGTAATTAAGATGTTTTGGGGTGGATCTACAAATTACTATTTTAAAATCAACTACCAGAAATCCAAAAGATTTTTATTTGACATTTTTAAATAGATGCCTTTTAAAGTTGTTTAGTTTCACTGATGATATAAGGGGATACATTCTTGATTTTAAAAATAGTTCCTTTAAAAAAGTTTAAGAATAACCTTCCATTTAATGTCTCCAAATAATGACATAGATTGCAAGTCAGATAACTGTAGTTTTTCTTAAAACTGTTGCATATTAAAAGAAGCCTGTGAACGTTTGGCATGGTAACACTTTACTCCCTCAGCTAACCATATGCTTAAAATTGTTTTCATTTTGTAGCATTCAAGTTCATAAGAAGTCTTCTCTTTACATGTCACTGATGAAGCCATAAACTTGTTTATGTTTCCAGAAGCTCCACTCAATATCCTCCTCTTCCTAATATGAAACAAAACAAGAAAAATTAGATCTTTCATATCTAATCTTAAAAAAGATGTAAACCTTGGCTGTGGCAATATCTTTCACCTCAGAACTGCTTCGACTAATGATTTTAATATTCCTTTAATAAAATTCAGCTGTAACCTTTCCACAGTATGATGTTTTTTCCAGAAAAATGACAGTCAATAGTCCCCTCACTGAATGTCCCTTATCCCACCACACCAAACTTATTAAGCAACAGTATATAAAAATGAGTAGTTTCCCAACTGCGCATCACTGTTAAAAACTGGATAAGGGAGATATTGCCAGGTCTGAGCGGAAGTCCAGCATAACTGGGTCTTCTTGGAGTGCTGGATTTGCACCAAAATGCTGGGAATTTCTGATCCTGGCTTTTCAAATCTTCTACAAACCAAAGCCATTTCTATACTGTCTTAATGTCCTTTATTTATCATAACATTGTTTTGTAGTATATTGAAGTGTATTAAGACACATATTTATTCCCAATTAGCCAGGCAGGTTCTTTAAGCATTATGACTGTTCATATAACTGTACATATATGCCTAAATACTCATGCAACATGTTCTCATATTTTGCCATTGGTAGTGTGGTATTCACATTTCCCATTTAGGAAACTAATCTTCTATGATTGATAAGGAAGCTCTGATTACTTTGCAAGAAGTACTACATTTTCTTCTAAAGTTTAAAGGTCGCTAATTATCTAAGCAAAAAGTCTAAACATCGTACAGGTAATACAGAATATGCCCACAACAAACAGCAAGATACACTTACCCCTAAATCCTCTGCCACCACCTCTACCTCGTCCTCCTCTGAAGCCTCCACCACCTCTGCCACCTCCAAAACCTCTACCACCTCCAAATCCTCTGCCACCTCCAAATCCTCTGCCACCTCCAAATCCTCTACCACCTACAAACAAATAAAAATAGAGGGGTCAAATGAGATTTGTACAGTATCAAGTGAGTGAGAATAGCACATAGAAAACAGAAGTCTAAATCAGGGGTGCCAAATTCAAGGCCCATGGGCTGCATCCGGCCCATGGAGTACTTAAATCTGGCCTGCAGGGATGGCCAGGAAATAGCAAAGGACCAGTCCACTGTGCCTCTGGCAACCAAAACAGGGGCAGGGGGCCCACGTGAGCCCCCACACACCCTGTTTTTGCCAGCAGGTTGCTGCAGGAGGCGTCCATCTCAACTCCCCGGCCCGCAGAGAACTACAATGCTGATCCGGCCCTCAAAGAAATCCAATTTGACACCCCTGGCCCAAATGAAACAGATCCATAAAGTATGCAAAAACCATTCATAAGAAATTGTAATAAGACCTTTGCTTAAAGATAATGGAGCTCATTGTCAGAGATAGCACCAGTCTTTAAAGCATGTAACTGCCTTTTTTTTCTTTATAAAAGAACTAAGCCAGCGGTTGGCAACCTTAATCACTGAAAGAGCCATTTGGACCTGTTTCCCACAGAAAAGAAAACACCGGGAGTCACAAAACCTTTCCTGTGCCTGAATATTTCCTGAGTGGCCATAAAACTAGCATATATAGTTGAATTAAAGATTCTATTTTCTTCTGAAAACTTTTCTTTTCTTGGATTTATCCATAGTTGGCCTACTGGGGGGTGAAAAGCTCAATAAATTGCATGCCAGTGGGTGTCGCACATTGGCAGTTGTGATGCATAGTTTGAGACAGGGAGCCACAGCAGAGGGAGGAAAGAGCCACGTGTGGTTCCAGAGCCACAGGTTGATGACCCCTGAACTAAGCTGTTCCTAGGATGGGCCACCTTAGCAGTGCAAGGAAGGCACTCCTTTTCATTTACTATCCTGCTGGCTATCCAAATAATGTGACTGGGATGACGAACTGGGGTTAACAGACAACTTAACCAGGGATTTGTCTTATGTGAAGGAAACTGAAATCAGCACTCCCCTTCCCGCTACGGCATTTTACGTAATCAATACAAGGGGTTTATTACTTTTTGCTATGGCTGCTGCATTACCACTATTTTCAGCATCCTAAAACTAGGCAGAGAGGTTAATTTTATGGAGAATGAGATTCGGGATGCAGCAAATTCAGACTCATCTGTTCAGCCCTGGATAAGTTAAAGCCTCCTTCCACATTACTCCATTCTCCTTCACATTTGAAGTTTTGCCCGAATTCAATGAGCAGCTCTAGCTGCTTTCAGGACTGTATTGTTTGCAATCTTCTAGAAACAATTTTTCCATTATTGCATATAGTTGTTCGCACTGTAAAAAAGAAGTCCACCTACCTCCACCTCGCCCACCTCGCCCTCCTCGCCCACCTCTTGGGCCTCCTTTCTCACCAGGCGGCCTCGGCAAAAACCTCTGCAGAGGGAGCAATTTTGCTGGGTCGATATAAAACTGAAGGAGGAGATGAATGTTAAGACTTTGCCAAGCTTTTGCTTTTGGCTTAAATGTTGCTGTTTTCTTGAACCAATTAAGAATACAGGTAGTCCTCAAATTCCGACCACAATTGAGCCCAAAATGTATGTTGCTAAGTGAAACATTTGTTAAGGGAATTTGCCCCATTTTACAACTTTTCTTGCCTCAGATGTTAGGTGAATCACTGCATTTGTTAAAGTCAGTAACATTGCCGTTAAGTGAAACTGACTTCCTCGTTGATCTTGCTTGTCAGAAGGTCCCAAAAGGTGATCACAAGATCCTGGGACGCTACAACTGTCATAAACATGGTGACATGGGGATGCTGTTATGGTCGTAAGCATGAAAAATGGTTTTAAGTCACGTTTTCAGTGCCATTGTAACTTTGAATGGTCACTAAATGAACTGTTGTAAGTCGAGGACTACCTGTAATCATGACTTCAACTGAGATAAATGCAATAAATTAGCCACAAGTAAATCAACCCATACTTCTGTCAAGAACACTGGATTGTACTGAGAGGCAAGTGGGAGACTTATATCATTTTTGACATCCCACCTTTTGCAAAATTCGTAACTTTTCCTTTTAGAAGGGGATTTTATTTCTTTTAAAAATATTACTGCAAAACAAGGGGCTGCAATTATTACTCTAATGAAAATAAAAAATGAGATTACTGATCAGAAGTACTGCAGAGCTAACCCTCAGATTTTAGCCCCAGGGAATCCAACAATGACTAATAGAACCAGAGCAAGCAGCAAAATGCATCACTGAGCATGAGAGAATGCCACTGTTTAGTAGTCATACTAGTCATTACTTGTTGTGGCCCGCCAGTTGCCAGTGGAACTGGTGGCAGACTTGGACGATGAGGAGGTTGGGGAAGGCTCTGATGGATGCTCAGCGTCGGACACAGAGATAGAGCCAGAGCCGTCAGGCATCCCCCAGCCAGAGAGACAGCTGCCTTTGGACCCAGAGATGAGTGAGGAGGAACAACAGCTGGGGCCTGTTCCAGGTGCACATATGGTGCAAAGCAAATAGGAGAGGTGAACAATGGAGGATAATGAGCTGGTTTGGGAAACAAAACAAACATGGACACTGACTGGCTCCTCCCTGGCTGCGGAATAAATAGGAGGAAAGGGAAGTGGTTTGGTTGTCGCAGACAACCGTTCGCATTTCTGGAAAGTTTGCTCCTTATGTGTTTCACAAAGACAGCCTTGGCAGAACTGAGGTGTGTCTATTTCTGTTTGAACTGACTTAATTTGCAGCCTCCCAGCTGGGAGCTCACAACCTTGCATTTATCATAACGAGCTGATAAGGACTATTGCTTCAGTTAACTTCTTGCAAGACTCTTGCTTGGACTTTGTTGGTGAATGCAATTAATTCCCAATGTGTAAATAAAGAGGAGTTTTTTTGTGTGTGGAGTCTGTTTCTTGCTTCTGCGAAGGCCAGGTCAGAACATTAATGTAGTAAGTTACTTTTTCCTTGTGTGTGTTTGGGTGTATCTGTGTCGGTGTGTGCCTTTGAATCAGTGTTGATTTATAGTGCCTGCCTAGTTTCTTGGCAAGATTTTGGAAGTGGTTTGGAAGTGGTTTGCCATTGCCTCCTTCCTAGGGCTGAGAGAATGACTGGCCCAAGATTACCCAGTTGCTTTGTGCCTAAAAAACAACTCATGGTCTCTTGGTTCTAATCTGGTGCCTAGTTCAATGCCATAGATATTCAGTGAACCAGCAGTTAACAAACCACTACTATTTTTTATTATTATTTGTTAAATTTATTTGCCACCTCTCTCACCATGGGGCTACTCTAGGTGGCTTACAATAATAAAAAAAGAAGAAAAATGAAAGGAGTATAAACAAAAATAGCAGAATAATAAAATACACAATGACAAAGGAACACCAAAAGAATAATGCATCAATATAACACTAGCAAGTAGAATGTAAGTTTCATACACATTTTTAGAATTTAGACAGATATTTATGAATATTTAATGGGCAGCAAGATTACATATCACATAAACGGAATATAGCAGGACTTACCTTTTGTAATTTTTTGAAAGATGAAGCTTTCATGTTTTCTGACAATTTAACTGAAAAGTACTTTCAAAGTGGCTTAAGGGAAACTCTATCCAGATTCCTTGCACATGTCCTTTTATTAATTTAATAGTAAATCGTCAAATTTAATAATGATCCAATAGGTAGAAATCTACAAAAGACTTTCTTAATCCATTCATGATAAGTCACCTCCTTGGAGCGATCATTAAAATAAATATTCTGAAACACAGGAGCAACAAACTAACAGCCAATCTGATGTCTTCTAAGTATATTGAAGATGCACATTTTAAAATCTCCCAACTATCATAGACACTAGAGTTCAGTAACACAGGGAGATAAAAGTAAGTAGAATTATGGCACCCCCTACATCTTTGTATTAAAATGAAAGCACAATAGCGCAAGCTTAGGGGAAAAATCCTCCATTTTTCATGTCCCTCAAAGAAACATAAGGAGATCCTTAAAGCAAGGGAGAGAGCCTAACTTTCTTCAAGAAGTTCATTAGCCTGCAAGTGATTTCTTATAATATAAAATAATCAGATGAGGCTAAGATTTTGCATTAGATTCCAAGTGCAGGACTTCCGAGAATGCATTCAATGCATTCAAAAAGGATTTATTTACTAGTCCCAAAATAAAATAAAAAACACGCTCTCTCTCTTTCATACACAAACACATACACACAAAACTAGTAATAAAACTGAACATAAGACTGAAGGATTCATTTACACTGCTAAATAGTTTTCTTAAGAAAACATTGGAGTTTGTTATATTAAATTTGCAAGATATAGGTAGAAAAAATAAACTCTAGAATCTAAACAGACAGCAAAATAGTAACTACATACCAACTTACATACCAACTGAAAAGCTATGTCAATATTAAATACAAAGTGGCAAGCCCAACATATATTCCCTTAGTTGATGCAAAGGTCCCATCCAACACCTTGGCTGATCTGGATCAGGTAACTGAGATCAGTCCAAATCACAGGATAGGAGGCAACTAGGAATTCTAATTTCATTGTTATCCAGAAACATAAATAACTATATCCATAAAATCTTCAGGAATTCAACCTGAAGAAGAGTTTATCTTTATTTATTTTTTTAACTAATCTAGAAGTTTGGTCAAACCAAAATGTCCAAATGTAAAACAGCTAATCTTCTCTTAATAGAATATAGTAGTACAGACAGCTGAAACTGAATGTAACTTTTAGAATCTTTATATTTTCTTGTATATAAACGTATTAACTATTTTGTTTACTTTGAATTTAATGCATTCAAAAGTACAAAATCAAAGGATACAAAGTCTCTAAGTTGCCCAAATATTTCATCTACTTTCCCAATCTGTTCTTTATTTTCTAAATAAACTGGTGCATTGAAATAAGGCACTCTGTTTTCTTCAGTGACACATTTACAAACAATATCATCTTCACAAGGATGCATAAACTGTCCAAGAACTGCAAAGAAGAAGAATTAAGAAATCAAGTTAGCTAGTTTCTCTTGTGTCTTCCATTTTCCCTAATATTCAATATACTTACTAACTACACTTTCTGGAGGTCCTTGGTCGTAACCGCCTCTGTTAAAGCCTCCACGTCCTCCTCCACGTCCAAATCCACCTCTTCCACCACCTCTTCCTCCTCTGTTGAACCCGCGACCGCCTCCACGGCCGAATCCACCACGATTATTTCCACCTCTCCCTCGAAATGACATGTCTTCTTTCTGCTCAATAATCACAACAAGTCTAAAAGATCAACTGAACTTCCAGTTATACATATTAACCAGTATTATCAACTTCATAATACTTCTTAGGCAGCTAGTAGATAATACAGTCATTTCAAAGCAAGAAATAGTTTAGGTATAAGTAATACTTCAGGTTTACGGCAATCACAGAAAACATTCACCTTTTAAGCCCCTATAATATCCTCTATGTGCTGACTATTCTAAAATAAAATAGGATAAGACATCAGGTGACACCAATGTATTTGCAATAAGCATATCTAAAATATTGGTATTAAATAGCAGTTTTGTCAGGCCTGTTAACTTCAAACTTTAAAAGTCAAATTTAACTTCCTTTTACCAGACTTTACCAGTAGACCATAACTTTATTGACATGTTAGACTAAAAGATAATCTTAATATGTAAAAGGAAGACATTATATCTTGCTTCTGTTTCTGATCAATGACCATATTAAATGTTTTGATTTTGTTTCCAACATCTGGAAGGAATTACCTGTTGCAAGAAAAAGTAGTATACCTGTTCCACCTCTCATAACCTATAAACTCTTTCAAAATGTATTCTCTTATGAATTATACTCTTCTACACCTAAAAGTTACCAAATGGGGTTTTGTAATATTGTTTCAATATGCAAATAAAAAGCACAAGATACAACACTGTTGGCAATATATTTATCCATTTTTTAAAATCCTCTTCTTTTTACAAGTCAGCAAGAACGAATATATAAAATGTGCACTTACCTCTTTTGGTGGCCTGAAATGCTACTTCAAATGACTGCAGTGAGACTTGTTTCTTCTACTGTGTTGGAATACTGTAGTTCTGGTCACCACGATACAAAAAAGATGTTGAGAGTCTGGAAAGAGTGCAGAGAAATACAACAGAGATGATTAGGAGGCTAGAGGTTGAAACATACAATGAATAGTTGCAAGGAACTGGGCATGTCTAGTCTAATGAAGAGATGGACAGGTAGGTGACATGATGGCAATCTTCCAATATTTTAAGGCTGTCACAAAGAAGAGGGGGACAGCCTATTCTCCAAAGCACTCGAGAACAAAACAAGAAGTAATGGATGTCAACTTATCAGAGATCCAATCTAGACTTAAGAATAAATTTCCTGACAGTGAGAACAATTAATCAGTGGAACGCCTTGACTTCAAAAATTGTGGGTGCTCCAACACTGGAGATTTTCAAGACAGCCATTTGACTGGAAAGGTATAAGATATCTTGCTGGGACAAGGGGCTGGACTAGAAGACCACCAAAGTCCCTTCCAACGTTATTTTGTACTCTACCCAACGGAAAATGTGTGGAACGAACAGCTGAGATAATGCCAATACAACACCTATTTCCTGAACTTCGGAGCCCTATTTTGTACTACCTTTCTTAACCATTTTTCAAAACGCCAATGAAGCTCAATAAATACACAGCCCTGGGCCAAATCAAATTTGGTATTAAAAGTCTCTAAGTCACCCGTGAAGAACTCCCACTCTGGAAGGCAACACGCAAAGTCACAATATTTTTTTTTTAAGTACAACTCTGGCTGTAGGATCGCTTCTCTTTTCATTCAATAATTTGCTCTCCCAAAAAGTGATGTTACATTCTCAACCAAAATACACAGGCACAGGAATCTCATGCGTGGGCGTGGGTATAAATCACAGTCAAACACACACACACACACACACTTTGATCTACGAAGACACCAAGAAGACTTCTCGGGAGATCGCCACGCAGAAGCAGCTCGTTCCCGGACAGACCTCCCCCCCCCCCCCCATACAAACCCGCGACGGCTCCCACCTACCCGAAACTTGTTCCCTTTCCCACGTGGCCGCCACTCACTCTCTCTCTCCTCTCTCTCTCAAAAGCGACGCCACCGCTCACCTTTGATGATCTCAACAAACTGCGCCAGATGCTAGACCAATCCCATTCCTTCTGCAAAAAGGCACCGCCCAGTAATGATCACGTTTCCGCTTTATAACAATGAATGGTTTTTTTCAGTGTTTAGTGCAAGTAATTTGCAGCCAGCTGCAAAGCGTGGTTCACGCGCGAGCAAATCCACAGCCCCAACCAGGACTCCGCTAATATCTCTCATGGGCAGTTGAATCTACCTTTACGGTGATGGTTCGGTTGAATCTCTTCTTCTACACCGATGGGCATTCTCAGTCATCCAGGTCATGGTTGCCCCAAGAAGAGCTGAAGAAGCATCTTGGATGAGAAGCGAAACGCCTTTAAAGAAAAACCAGAAAGTCCAGTTGCCTCTTGAAAAAGCACCTTTGGGACTCACTCCTCTTACACCGTTCTTTCTACAATGATAGGCAAAGAAGACTCATTTTTCTTCTTACATGCTGCGTGCCGATCTGAGAAATATGGATGTTAATTTCCTCTGCGTAATAAATTTAAATTTTCCAAGCAGCTGAAGATACATAAATGACTCGACTTCTGGTTTATGTGAATAAACTACTTCATGCTTCATCAATTAGTCTTGCGTGAATTTGATGGTAACTTATTAATATTTTAGGCTTTAGAATTTATTTTTATGTTGTTAGTTTACTGCAGGATAGACAATCGTTTCAGAATTCATTGGTAATAAATTTTATGGTTTTTTAATGTCTTAAATCTAATTTAAATCTAATTTTAAGTATTAGTTTTAATTCCTAATCTTAATAGAGTGCAGTGTTATGTATACCTAAATATGTTACACTTGAACAGCTTATATGTTGCAGTCTTACCATTCTCAAAATGTTAATGGCTTCAGCTTTCTCCTTTTTTAAAATCTTTGGCATTAATGTAGTGAGCATTCATTTCAATCCCACTTTTTGATATCACTATCATTCTGGTACACATTTTGATTTGTTTCTTCCAGCGTGTGATCAGTTCTTTATAAACTCTTTCACACTATATATTTTCTTAAATGCTTATTCCCCCACTCCCCCAAGATTCGTTCTTGTTTATACAAATAATGGTCTGTTCATATTCAGCACCTCTTATCGCCCTGGTATCCTTCACTAATTACTTCAGTCTTACCTTAATAAATCAAATTTATCATGTGTTTATTCTTTTACGAGGCAAATGCCTGAACAGACTCCTGCTTAAATATCTATTGTAAAGAAGCAGATACTAACCCCAAATGTTGCTCACAAATCTGCCTATAAATGAGCATAAAAACACTATACTAGAGGCCAATTTTTCAATAAACATCAACTTTTTGTCTAGAATACAACAAAATCTATTGTATGCAACTGCCTTATAAAATCCTGCTTGTTCAGAATCATAATATAGAAGCCCATAATTAATAGAATTAAATAAAGGACTTCATAATAATTTTTTTAAAAATATTTTTTTAAAAAGCAGACTTAATTGTAGACCAATAATCTACAGTCTACACACACATGTTTTTTTTTGAAGAGGCTTAGTACTCCTTTGAAAGCTCTCATCTCATGCATAAATTCAGTTTAAACTGAAAAAGAGAGTTGGGCTTTGCCAGCTGGCGCGCTCTCCAGGTAGAATATTACAAGCTTTTGTTACTGTTCCCCCAGTTGGGGAAGAAAAGCAGTGCCAGTTAAATCAGTTGGGCAATTTGAAAGACAGCCAAACCCTCCATCACAGTCATTTCCCGATGCTTGTCCAATCGTGCTCTGCCACATGTTGAATATAGCATCTGGTGGAGTTTGTTGGTTTGTTTTATTCTGGAAGCCAGGAAGGATCCACTTGTTAATTTCCTTAACTTGAACCCTATTAAAACTGTATGGATAGCACCACTTGCTGCCCTGTGTACCAAGGCCGAATAGGACTGGACTATTGAGCAAGCACAAGTAAGGCTAACATATTTTTGGCCTAGTGTAGCGGTCCCCAACCTTTCAAGCTTGGGGGCCTAGCCTGTGTGTGTGTGTGTGTGTGAGAGTGGCAGGTGCATGCATGCGTTCCCTCTGTTCTCTCAAATGGAGCTTTGCATGCATGCGCAAGCACCCTCCACTTGTGTGTGGAGGTTCGTGCATGAGTGCAAGCACCCTCCACTCATGCAAGGAGTTTCGCACATGAGCACAAGTGCTCTCTGCTCAAGCACTATTCGCTTGCATGAGCTTGGCCATTTCTCCAGCAGCCCAGTTTCAAACAGGCCACGGCCTGGTAGTGGGCCGCAAGCCAAAGGTTGGGGACCCCTGGTCTAGAGCAGGGGTGTCAAATACAAGGCCTGTGGGCCAAATCCAGCCCATGATGTGGTTGGATCCAACCTGTGGGGCCGTCCTGGAAAATATGAGGGGCCAGCCCACATTGCTTCAATCAGTCTATCCAATGTGAAGAGGAAACATCGGGCCAGCGTGGCTTCAGCCCAGTCTACCCAGTGCAAAGAGGAAACATGCCAACAGTTTGGGGAGTGGCATCAAGCTGGTCACACCCACCCAGTTGGCCATGCCCACCCAGCCCCCCGAGGTCAACCACAGCCCTAATGCAGCCCTCAATGAAATTGAGTTTGATACCCCTGTTCTACAGGTTAAGGCATGAGGCTAGAAAGGAGGAGACTATGGTTCAAGTCCCACCTTAGCCAGCTGGGTGACTTTAGACCAGTCACTGTCTCTCAGACCAGCTCACCTCACAGGGTTGCTAATCTGGGGGAAATAGGAGGGGGAAGGGGTATTGGTTATGTTTGCTAGCCTGAGTTGTTTGTAAAAGTAATAAAGATGGGATGCAAATAAATGAAATAAATACATTTCCCGGACTGACGATAGCATGTTTAGCCCATAGTTTTCAAGTGTAACCATAAAATATGTCATTAATGATTTACAGCCCATTCTAAATAAACATTTAAAAAAAACTTGCACTGCTAAGAAACCTTTGATATATGCAAATATAAAGTTAACCCATCATCTAAAGCTGTTTAACATCAGAGCTGTTTACAGGTAGTTGTTCTTCTGTGGCTGTTTTTCTCTTTTTTTTCACCTACCAAGGAATTTGTACACTTTGTCCTAGGATTATATCTAATTGTAAAGTAATTAGTCTTTCCTCATTAAATAATAGTCCAGCCTCAAAGGAAAAGAATTAGAGGCAGAGATATTTGTTACAGAATACAAAAAAACCTGGTAGACATAGAATATTCCTTTCTAGCATTGATGGGCTAAGGTTCCAAGAACAAGAACATTGCTGCCTCATCATCTATATGTATTTCCTCCTACTTTGGCATAATAGTCTGTTTACTGAAGTGGGTTTCAGTCCACAAGGATTGCACCCCACCCCTAGACTCTGGAGCAGGGTGCATGAGTGCAGCCTCTGGGGGAGAGTGTGTGGATGGGGAAAACATACCAGAGCAATCTGTGACTTTCCCAATTGGTTCCCCCATTGACTTTCTCCAAGCAAACCTTGCACCCAAAAAGTCAGAGGGAAGCTAGCAGGAAGTCAGAAATAGCACCCATTCCTACAGCTTCCCCTCCTCCAATGGTCATTCTATTGATCTGTTTAAGTAAATATTTCTGAAAAGATGAAACATGTATAAAAGACAAAATGCAGCCAAACCTGTTATTTAGATCCTTGTTACCTTTAATAGCGTATGATGACATATTGTACAATACTTCCAGTAACCATAAATAAATAATGTAGAATGCATAACTGCTCAGCAAGAAAAAGTCTATAGTCTGATTTGAAACTTTTCATAAACAAGGCCATATTCATGAAGGTCTTATTGCCAGATAAGTATATTGTGAACTAGAGAAGGCATGGATTTAAAAATATTTTATTTCAAAAAACTAACCGGTCAGTCATTTTTTAAAAAAACCTAAACATTCCCCTTCATTAGTCAAAATAAACCATACAATAGGACAAGATTGCAG
>JANHFL010001691.1:170942-187486 GCA_032468155.1 Oxyrhabdium leporinum | reverse complement strand
TTCCTTCCTTCCTTCCTTCCTTCCTTCCTTCCTTCCTTCCTTCCTTCCTTCCTTCCTTCCTTCCTTCCTTCCTATTTGATATTTTGTACAATATATATTTGTGCAAAAATATTGCTTCATTTTTGCTCCCTTCAAAACACCTCACAATTTTCAAAACACCGGTGCAATTCAGGAATATTCATTTCACCCCCCTAAGAAAGTGCTGACATTAGAGGCTAGCAGATAAAAACATCCTCCTCCATCCTTGATACTGAGGTTATTCTGGTTTTCTTGGAGCAGAGGACACACTTTGCCCCCAATTAACTCTATTGGCATTTATGGAACGATGATGAAAAAAAAAGTATAATAATGGAAGAAAAGGACCAACACATCAAATGTGATAGGGAACAAAACAAAGCAAATTTAGCAATAGCCTTCAGAAATTCAGTTATATAGGTGAAGAAAAGTTTCCTATAAGACATTATAAGCTATTATATTATTTTTCAGTTTTAATCCACTTTATCAAAACAGCTTTCTGGACATGTGATAACTTGTACCTTATTATATATGTAAACATACAAAAGAAAAAAAAATCTTACAGAGATCTACAAAATAAACAGATAGCTATAGCATAAGAAATATTCACATATTTTTAATGTGAAATGTGAAAAGACTGTGGCTTACTAAATGTGTGGTTTTTAGATCCCAGAGTTCTCAAAAAGTCTACAGCAATACTTGCAAAAAAAGTGGTTTTACGGAATAGTAAATGAATGCTTAAGCCAATTTAGAATAGGGGAAGTTCTATATAATTAACACTGTCTTCAGTACTGTTCTGCTACACATCAATATTCCTCCTAAAACAAAAACATAAAAATTGGAAATTTAAAAGAAAAGAAGAAGGAAGGTAGGAAGGAAGGAAGGAAGGAAACGTTTTCGAGCAACCATAGGTCTTTGTTACCAATTGCTACCTTGTTTAAACTTCAGACTTCTAGATTTTACATGATCCTCTTAACCAGTCAGCCAAAAAGAGTTGCAGATTCCTTCCATGAATCATATTATTATCACTTAATCAATATTGCTTTTTTTTTATTGTGCTTGATGAATATGCATTAACTACTTTATGCAGACCCTTGTTTCAGTTGACTATTGCATCTGGCTGTGATGCTACATTACCTGCAAAATTAAAAGTGCTATTTGAATACTTGAAAACAAGTATTAAAAGCAAACTATTTAATCAATGTTATACTTGTTTTTTTCTCATTATATTTTTCTAAATGTATCTGAAAAGCTTGTACTATATGTTAACAGAAGTGGCATGTCCCTTGATGATAATAATTTAGTGTGAAATCAGTTTTTTGCTCTGCCCTGACATTAATCTAATTTTATGTTTTGTTTTGTTTTGCTTTGTTTTTTTGTTTTTTTTTTGGGGGGGAGAGGAGAAATCGTATTATTTAAAATAGTGTTCTTTATCTCAGTAAATATTTCCAGATCTATAGCTGATTCTACCAATAATAATTTATTCCATATGTTTGTTAAAATATTGAAATAGAAAGTAGAAAAAAGCAAATATTAATAAAATGCAAAAATATTAATACAAATACATAGAAAGTTTTAGAAGCAATATAATACAAAAAGAGACTTTTATATTTGAATTTTAAAAAGGATATTACAAAAAGAAAATATAAATTACTTTTTGGTGATACATCCTCATCTTCCCTTCCATTTATATTCCTAACCACTAGCACACTAGCTACAGTTTAGATATTTAACCTTTGGGCTGAATTCTATCAATTGTTCCTAGTATATTTAGTATTAAAAACATGCCCAGATATCCAAGTCTGCATTGCTCAGTTTTGACTTCTAGAATATGCCTGACATAGAGGGTTAAATTTTGTTAAACTATTGCAGATATACTGTATACTGTCAATTTTGTATTATAATATTGTGGATTTTCATCTGTAGGGTTCTGTACACGAGTTTGTTTATTTACTCTATTTACTGCTTTTGATTTATGCCAAATGTAGGGCTTCAAGAGTTGATATTTTGTGACTCTAAGGGATTTTCCAGATTTACCTTAAAAGCTACATTTCAAAGGCTTTACTCTCTTCTCAACAATCTTGGATTTTTTCATGATTTTCAGTTATAATGGAAATTTGACCAGATGTAACACTTGCTCATCCTTATTTTTTTAATTTTAAGCCAATTTCCCCTGAGATCAGAATACGTTTCACATCTAAAAAGCTTTTCTGGCAATTTGTATTCACCTTTTCTGATGCTGTTCCACTTCAGAAAGTCAAGAATTTTATCTGTCTTGAACATTTAATCACAAAAGATGGGAGAAAAAAACTCTGTTCATGGTATATACAGATCCTATGTGCATAATGATGTGATTACAAGCTCTGTTTCCTGGGAGGGAAAAAATGAATGTGTGAATAATGGCTAATCTCTGGCCACATAATTGAACAAAAATGTCTTGAATTGTGTAGAGCAAGAACAAGAGACTGCACTGTTGATCTAATTAAGTTTGTACAGAATCCCTGTCTTTCAAGACCAGGAACACACAAATAATATTGACACAGATATAATTGTAATATAATTCTGGAAAATAATAAAGTTTGGGTTCAAATATCTATTGAAATTTTGACACGCTTTACTTGGAATCCCTCTTCATGAGTAATCCCTGTGCTAAAGCAGCTTCACATGCTGAAGGAACTGTAGGATCATCCAAAGTTTCCTTGCTTTCCTCTACGTGCATCTGCATGTGTCCTGGATGAGGACAAAATAAGAGTTTGCATGGTTGTTTTTTTAATCAGGATGACAATGTCACATTGTTGTAAGTCTGGACCTTTTGAAGGCCTCCTTATACAATATATAAATAGGTTTTTCCACGCAGATGTTCTCATTCACTTTCCTCCCTCCACTGCAAAGATGTTAGGAATACAGAAGCCTAACACTTCTGCAAGAATCAGGATGGAAGAAACTACACTTTATGAAATTGAAAATGGACATAACTTTATCAGAAAAGGACTAGAGGGAGTCAAGATCTCCACTGAATGTACAAAATTTGAACCCACAGTACCTGCCCCAATTCTGCAGTTTTGAACTCAGATTCAAAAATAGGTTTTTTTTGAAAAATAATGGGGGGTACACATATGGTGGGGGGATAGATATATAGATATATAGATGCATATTAATACACACACACACACACACACAGACATAAACATGGGAACATGAAGCCCTTTGAAATAAAGCATTCGCATTTCCACTCTTAAACACCCAGACGTGCATCCCCAAATGGTATGATTTTGTTGTTGTTGTTGTTGCTGTTGATATTAATGTCATTTGGCATTTGGGAAGGTTCAAACTGAATAAAATAACCAACACCAGCCTTTTTATAAAGACAGTAAAATACCATTTGGGGGTGGGATTAAGATTGAGGATTCCTTTCTGGTGACCTAACTTTATCATTAGATGACTTTCTGTGTCTTTCTGAAACGTTAGAAATGGAAACTTGTTGTGAAAGCTTGCCCCCCCCCCTCCGATTTGGGTGCTAAAACAATACTATTTTGGCAAGATGAAGCATACTTTATCTTAGTGATAATTTAAGAAAAAACATCAGAAGGACCATGATGTTCTGGACAGGTTACTCAAGACTGATTTTAAGAATTTAAACATACAGTTGTTGCCTTAAAGCACCTGAAGCAATAAACAGCACTGCTTTGTTTTTGACCTAGTGACATTCTTGACCCTGCATTGATGACAGTGCTAGTTTCTCAGCCTATTTTAAAAGGATATGAATCATATACCTTGTTATGTCACTAGCTACTGTAGCAATTCTTCTACTTTTTTTAAAAAAAATGTTCTATAGCAGCAAGGAGTGTTGGTTTCAGAAAAAAACAAAACAAAAAAAACTCTTCCAGGTCTTTAGATCCTGATTTTGGATCCATAAAAAGTTGATAGAAGTAACCTTGCTTAGTCCTATAATGCTTAGCTAATAAATACTTTTAATTATGTATGTGACATTATGTCTTTTTGACATTTTCTCTATAGATCAGGTTGTTGTTTTTTTCTATGTGGGCCCCTCAAAATGTATCAAATTCAATCCCTAGCAAAATTCAGTGTGCTGAAACCATTGAGAAATTTCCAGAATTCATTTTAAATTCCTTAAAAATAAGTTTTACCTAAGGAGAACCCCAAAGCAGAATTATGCTTGAGGTAAAACTCATGGTGGCTACTGTGTTTTTACTCTGAAAACAAATGCTTCAGCTATGAGGATACATACTGCAGTTGTATGCAACTCCCAAAATATTGAACAAAGCAGAGTTAACATCCATTTTATTTTTATGTGGCCCTTGGAAAATAGCACATTAATCTGCTCACTAATTATTTAAATAGTTTCTTCAGCATTATATAAATTGCCAGCGTTATTTTCAATAGCTTGTTGAGAGCCAATGTAATAAAGTGGCTAAATTGTCAAACTAGGAGCAGGATCTAGTCCACCTTTGAGCAAACAAGCCAGTGGGTGACCTACAGGTAGTCATTCCCTTTCAGCTATAAATCAGTGTCAGACTTTGCAACAAGCCAGCCAATAAGCATCATAATCATGCATTGATGGGTTTGTTCTTAGACAAATACAAATACAAGCAGTATCTGCAACCATGTGGGACAAACACTTAGAACAAAAACTTGTAGTGGCCTGCATTTCTTCTATGTAAGGTTAATTTAAGTTCCTCCTTATTACAATAATTTATTACAATAACTTCTCTTCTGCTTTTCTTTCCTAGATTTCTTTCAACACCACAAAATCACCCTTTATATTTTCATCCAATGAGTGTTATGATGTCCCTACATTTATTCATATTTGTGGTCAGGTTTTGCAAACTAACCTAGTTTTCTAAAGGTTTCCAATATCTTACATTTTATACTTCCTTGATATAAAAAGCAACATATTCCTAGCGCTACTTTCTCAGAATGATCCTCAAACTGTCCACCAACTCTTTCTAGAGTAATGCTGCCCAATCAAAAATCACAGCTGACAATTTGCTGGACCCCGGGTGGGGGGAGTCAAAGCCACTCAGGCTTTCTAGGGTTGAGTCATTACCAGTTTATCTTTATATAGCAGGGGGTGGAGATATATAACAGTAGAAGCTGCACATTGAGGATATCACTGTCTACAAAGGAAGTCCATTTGAGAAAGGATGCTTTTTTTGGTCCTATCAAAGTAGGCAAAATCAGCCTCTCTTGCAAAGAGTCATTAGTCACTATTTGAAACCAACCACATGCCACTTCCTGCTTCAATGCAGACCATTTTGGTAAAAATATTGAGTTTTAAACCTCCACTATTCCATTTTTAAAAATCATTATGTGCAGTGTTTAAAATTTAAAAGGTTGAAAATTTTTATTTTTTTCCTTATATAGAAATAAAAATTGCTCATTTCTGGACACATCTGCTTTTATTTTGGACAAATATTTATTGTCCATTTCATTCCTTCTAACATTTGAATTAAAATATCAAGTTATGATGCTTATTTTGTTCCAAATTGAACATAGCTTTCCTAAAATGTGCTATGGAAATATTCAAAATTATCTAAACTTATGAAGGAAACAAGAACAACAACAAAAAGGTTAGACATAATGAAAGGAAATGATTGTAGAAGCAGAACTCATTAACTATATTGCCTTTTTAAACTGTATGTCACAGCAAAAGTTGCTTACTTAGTAGCACATTCAATTTAGTTGTTTGAGGCTTTAATGAATTATGAACCATCTTAGAACAGAATTTCCTTTAAATGCCATTTTAAGAAAATCTCTGTTGCCTTGGTGATCTATCAGCTTCTTTTAAGATTGAAGTGTCATAATACATAGATAAATCAACTCTCTTCAATATTTCATTCTTCAGTAATAACTAAATCAGACTTCTCCAGATGTGTTCAATTTCTCTAGGTCTATTTTTTTATTTCTACATACAGATGAACCCAGGACAAGAAATTAATGAAGAGAAAAAGTCTTATTTTTGGATTACAATTTCTTTTCCTACATTTGGACCTTGTAATATAGAAACCAATTGTAATTCTTGATAATGTCTTTTTAATTGCTAAAGTTAATCTTTGTACAAATACAGTAGTGATTGCAATGCAGACTTTGGAATATAATACTTTCTGAAGAGTTGGTTAATAATAGAATATTAATGAACAGTCTACATTTTTATCCCATTCTTCCTGAAATTTCATTCAGCTAATTATATGATTGTTGAAAAAGACCAAAATATCTAAGTCAAGATATTCTGATTATAGAACAAAAGCTGGAACTTTCAGCATCTTGGTATAGAATAACTATAGATATAAATTTAAATCATACTAATTATGCAAGATTTTCCTAATTAAAACTGAATTAAATAAATGATAGCGATTCTAGGTTTTTTTATGTTCAAAGCAAAAGAAATGTAATAAGAATTAGCTTAGTATTTTTGTTTATTTATTAAAAAAAACCCTTCAGATTTATCTATTAAGGACTAGATAGGCATCTGGGACTGTAAATACTAAAACTTATAGAGGCAGTATAGAGTAGATTGCAATTCTGCATAATAGTCATGTTAATATCCAAGTATCTTACAATATATTCCTATTTACAAGAACATTTAATGTAAGAAGATGAAGTTAAATCAATATTCTGATTATTATCAAGTCAAAAGATTTAGGGAATTTGGAAGTTAATATTGACAAATTTTGTTAGAATCTTTTGTCTATGCAAAAGTGGGGGAAACATTTTTTCAATTCCACAGTCAGATAATATACAGAAATGGATCAGATGTGCATCTCCCAAATTCACTAAACTACACAAAAGAGAAGGGTTAGATAGATACTAGATAGTAAATCTTTACCATTCTCATCATCAGGCCAGACCTAAGGTTGTATATGTATTTGAAAGGCCATATCAACAGTATGATACAAAGCACTTGTCTTGGCCAGTCACATATTTTACAAATTTTGAACAAAGTCTATGTCTCAATTGATCTGAATATTGTATTGTTCTCAATTCATTTCCTGGTTTTGCTAGTCTCTGTCCCATCCATCCATCCATCCATCCATCCATCCATCCATCCATCCATCCATCCATCCATCCATCCATCCATCTACATAATCACTAAGATCTAACAAGAGATGAAATGTCTGACCTGATTTGGATTGCCCATCTATTGCAAACTATGGCAGGTTATGCAATACTTTTCCTCCAATGATCCATCCACTGAGTTGCCACTACAGAGAATAAGGTATCTACTGCAAAAAAACCTCCTACTGTACATGCAAGACTCTCTTTCAAACCTGCCATATTCTCCCTTTAGGAATGGAATATAGTAAGTTATGTTACAACCAGCTTTGAAACTTTTTTTCCTATGAGCAGTCTGGCTGATCTTTTATGACATGAAAACATTCCTTTTCAGCCAGGCATTTGTAAGCCCAGCAAATTAAGAAATTGCCTTGTTTGAGAAATATGACAAATTATTATACATTAAGCAGAATTGGGAAGTTCTAGTTATAATATAGGGTCATATTTTACTTCATTGTCATTTTTATAATTTCAACAAACTGTTGGGTGAACATTGAAAAGTGCAGGATCTTTGCATTAGTCTTAGCTCTTAAATATGTTCAGACATGATTTGTGACATTAAGAAATACTTGTTGAACCAAATGATTGTCAGAATTTCTTAATGTGATCAGTAGATGCTGAAACAGGATGAAGTATGCAAATTCCAGGATGCAAATTCTACAGAGATTTTTTTTTAATGTTTCAAACATTGATCTTTTTTTCTGTACTCCAAGTCAGTCAAATTGCAGTTGATACTTAATAGAAAAGCTGCAAAACTGAGTTAGGCAATATATTCAATCTAATTGCTGTTTTATATAACACTTGTGTGGCATTTTGCTGACCCAGGGACTAAAGAACTGCATATTAAGGTAAATTAAAGCTGAATTTCTTTGACAAATTTAGCTTAGAGAAGATTACTTTTGCCCTATGGCTCTCTTGGCTTCATCACATTAAATCATCCCATGGCCTAGAAGGAAATACACCTGATATTATACTGTTTTGTCTCTGTTGCATTTTGGAACTGTAGGAAGAAAAATCAGGTCCAGTTCCAAGCCAGGAGAAAAATGCTGAAATCAAATGGAGGCAGGTTGAAGGAAAGAAGGTCTCCATTTACGTGGTTGCAAGAAACTTCAGTAACAACAATATTTTTCTGGGGTAGCTGACAAAATGGGGTTGAGAGTAGGTGGGCTTTGATACATTCTTTGGGGCTTTATGATTGAGATATCTGTTCCTGTGCAAGAATATGTCCTTCAATATTTTAATGGCTGTTGCCAGATTTCTATGGGGTCATGTAAGGGTCATGGCTGGCTCTACAGGCAAAAGGAAAAATGCAAATCCTAGGTGTTTTGTTTGCCTGAGCTAATCTTGTCAGCTTTGGCTCCTAGCCTATTGTGTTACTTATTTGGAGTCTCTTTGCTTATAAATGGAGTCTTTCTGAATGGATACAAAATCTCCATTCCTAAAGACTAACCCTTTAGGTTTCTACTTTTTGCCTTTAAGAAGATGTCTCTCCTCTTCTCCTTCAGGGGAAATATTCTATTCTGCCTCTTTTTCATTTTAAGAATAAATAATATTTTATTCTGGGAAGGAAGGGAGGCTTTCTGTAGAATAATCTCAGAAACGAGAATGAGCACTTTGTCCATCTTAGAAGAATAAAGTGAAATGGAAAGCTGAATAAAAAAGAAAAAAAGATACTAATTTGCCTATTTACATTTCAAAGTGTGAAAGAAAAGTCCATACAACTGGCAAATATGTTTATTTAATTCCAATTCAGGAATGTTTTTTGCCTCATCAGTATTTTTGCCATGAATGCAGTAAGATGCAATGGATAAGGTTTTGGTTAAAAAAAAGTTTTGTGAATTCTTATTTGATTAATTCTTCTTGATTGAGTTGGCAACTTCCCAAAAGATTCCACTCAGTTCTTATCTAAAAAAAAATCAAAGTAAAAATCATTTTAAGAAAAACAAAAAATTATACTTAAATGTGAATTATTGTGTTAAAATGTTCACAGCGGAATGTGGAAATCAGTTGGAAAGCAAAATGCATTTGAAATAATCCATTTATTTTGCAAATGAAATTTCAGTCAACAAGCTTCATGTTCTTTGAGACTTTCATTGATGGTGATGAATCTCAAGCTTAGTAATGTGCAACTTGAATTATTCCTCATGAAAATACCCACAGCACTGGATAAAATGTTAGGAAGAAATGCAAATATTGGCTTCTGTTTTGCAATATAGTTATCCCGATGTAATTTTCTGGAGCAATTTAAGCAGTAAATTCCTTAGTATTCCATTCAGCTCTCATTATAAAACACTGGAAAGGGGAAAAAAAAGAGCCATGTAGCTCTCATAGGTGCTGCCAAATCTCTGAATAGTACTTCTGTTATTGTAGCAACTTCTACACTAAATCCCTACAGTTTTACTCTAATTTATCCAGAGGCCATTTTGAACACTAAGATAAAATAGCATAAGGCAAGCCTTGCCATAAACCATTTCAGATGTTTTCTTTGAGCAGGTACAGGACAGAATCTCAAAAAAAAAAAAAAAGTATCAGAGTATATAAAGGAAAAGTTAAGCTCAAAATTTTCCAAATGCAGTTTTACATAACAGTTGTAAAATTACTTTGTTTCCTTTCTTCCAGATCCATATCGGCCTTTTCATTTTTCATTATTTTCTCATTGCAATATTTATTCCTTTTCTACCTGCAATATTTATTCCTTTTTTATTTTGATAATCCTTTCATCCCTTGCTTCAGGATCCAGCCGACTGAATGGAGCTGAGCATTTACTGGGCAGATGCCCTTCTTGATGCCTACACGGAGTTTGCAGCAGATATTTTTGTCTTTGCACCCTGATAGAGAAACATCTGTCACTACCTAGGATTGAACTTTCAACCTTCTGAGTGGGAGGTGAGCATTTTCACTTCTAGGCTACCATGCTGTTCTGCAATATTTATTCAATAATTCTCATATATTTCTTACTACCTGTATCTGGTTTGTGTCTAGCATTTTATTTATGGATTTTAAAAGGGCAGAAATTTGATAACTTGATATGTTCCCTAAATGAAATGGTATTTGGCTCCATCACATTCTTACATTGTGATAATGCAAATCTTGACCAGGCTCTGACCATACTTGTGCATCTTTAGCTTGCAGGAATTCATTCACAAATCTTTCAAGATCAAGAGCTGTACCTGTCCTTTCAACATCATGCTGAGTATACATCCAAAAGACATGGGCAAAGCTGGTCAAGAAAAATGATAGTCCTCATCAGATGCTAAGGGAGATATTTAGAGCATTGATATGTTCAAGCCCTATGTTGGCAACCTCACTTTAGAATACTGTATGTATTTGTCTTTACCATTAGTGAAATCACCAAACATTTATTCTTATTTATCTTGTTTATATCCCACCTTTGTTATTTTTACAAATCATTGAAGACAGCAAACAGTGTTCCAGTGGCCTAGAGATGGAGCTCTCCCCTTACAATCAGAAAGCTGTGAGTTTGGTCCTAGCTAGAGGCATATATTTCTCTCTCTGGGCACAATCTGTTGCGAACTCCACATTGGTGACAGGAATGGCATCCATCCAGTAACCACTCAGCTCAGTTCAGCTGCCCCGACTCCATCCCTATGCAAAGGATTATGGGATCATTAAAGGACAAAAAAAAATATGCAAGATAGCAATACACCTTCATTCTCCTATTTTCTCCACAACAAGAAGTCTGTGAAGTGAGGTGGGCTAAGAGAGAGTGACTGGCCCAAGGTCACCCAGCTGTCTTTCATGTCTAAAGCAGGACATGAATTCAAGTTGTCCTACTTTCTAGCCTGGTACCTTAACCACTAGACCAAACTGGCTTTCAAATAAATCTATGAGAGAATTACCTTCCTTTAATAAATGGGCATATTAGGTGGAGATCAACTCCTTTTCAAACTTTGTGTTTTTTTCTCTCTTGCATATAAATCCCTCATTGCATTTTCTTCCTTGGATTTATCTCTTTTTCTTTTCTTTCAGTTATTTTGCTTCATTTTGACAGCCTTGACTGGAAACTAGCCAGGATAAATAACAAGACAAGCATGATGTGGGAGATTTTAATGGAAGCTTCTCTCTCTTAAAAAATAGAAGAAGAAAAAAAATATTTTGCCTTCATGTTTCATCACAGTGACAAGGAAATGGAATGCTGAGAATGACAAGTCTAGAGTTCAGTAAATGTTATCCAGTAGAAAAAAAAATAATATGATGAAGGTTATAAGCCTGACAGGAACGATTTGAATTAATAAATACAGGTATACATAAAAATAATAGTTCTTTTATAAGAACTTTTTATCATTTTCTTAACCTGATTTGTGCTCAGAAACTGTCTTCAGTAATAAGCAGTAGTTACACTGCAGATAAATTGAGAATGTCACCATATACCGTAAAGGTTTGATAGCAGGCTGACTCTAAATGACAAGTGCTGAGGTCTATTACAAATATGTATACAATAACAGAGGAAACATGTTATTTACAAAATAAGTTATTAAAACTGTAAAAGGGTACTCTAAATGCAGGTGAAAGGATGTTGGTAATAAAAATAATTTGATAAGACTATTGGAAACCATAGCTCAATTTCATTCATATGCCTTGCAGATTTTGGTTACAGAAATAAAATTGTACATTTGATCAAGATATAACCCTCTTTTCAGTCAAAAGCTATGACCTTGTGATTAAATCATGTTAAGAATATCTGTGACTTACATGTTTTAATTTGTTGTACCAAGTGGCAAAGAATAATATAGGAAGGTGTTAATATATTTTGTAGGAAATCTTCCATTCACTGCAGAATATTTGACAGAAATTTCAGTTTAAACAATTGTGTTATCAAAATCTTTTTTGGACGGGAAATGTATATAATATCATCTGGAACTTCTGTTTTTATCCCTTCTATCAACATGAAATTCAATAACTTCTGTCATGCAACCTCTCCATTGGAACATAATAGAAAAAGAGCTGAGAAAAATGGGAGAAAAGAATGTTGTGATTGTAATCATCCCCATCCCCTATTGCTAACACAATAAAGAAAAGATACAAGCTTGTGGATTGTGAAAGACATAAACCTTTAAATACCATTTGCTAGCTTTATCAAAAGCCTTTAGTCTCTTATTCCTTTGATGTTTTTCCTAAGAACCTCAAAGTTCATGTCAAAACTCATTTTAGGTGGAATGTAGAATATGGTGCCTATTATAAATTATTATAAAAGCTTCTTAGAGAAGTTTTCTGAGTTGTTTTGGAATTGTTTTCAAAATTTTCAGAGGTTTTACTTTGTAATTTATTTTATTATTCACCAGACTGGCATTTTGATACCAACTCTAAAAGATTTGGAGTCTCATCTAAATTAATTCCTTGTTACAAGTGAAGGCAACCTTTTCTAGGCAGAAGTCTGTCAAAGTGTGACTCAGTAGATTGTTTTCTGGTGGAATAACTTAGCTATTATTATTTTTTATTTGTTATGTTGCTCCAAATGCAAATATTATCTTTATCAGAACACTGAGAGATAGGTTTGCTTGGGGATAATAAATAATCCAAGTTTGATTGGTGTCAATCAGTCTATTGGAATTTGGGGCAGGAAGAGGTGCTTTTAAAATAAATAATTGCATTGAAACTTGTACAAAAAGATATCCCAAGATATTGGGATGCTGTTACTAACACCACTATCTAAAATAAAAACTGCTTATATGGAACCACCAGTATGGGAATGAATGGCTATGTTGAAAACTGGGAAATGCAGTTTCTCCTTTCTTTTCCTCTCTTGTATTACCTTGATAAGCAATGTATATCATACCCTTGAAGCTGGAACCAAGCACCTATTGATTGTGGAAGAACTCAGAGTGGATAAAGAAGGCCTCTGGATTATATTCACAGCTGTTAGGTGAGCAATCTTCATGTAATTATCACTTTAGTAGCAACGTTTTCCCTAGAATTGTTCTCATTATAGGTGATTCAATAGGAAACAGAGAGGCTTAAACTCATTGTTGCAAAGAAGAATCTTGTTCTATTGATTTTTTTTCTGGTGTAATTTAAAACTATAGAAAGGGGAGGGGGAAGCAGCCTTGGCAACTGTGAGGGGGAAAATATGTCACCAACAATGCAATTAAATGCAAAGCAGTGCACTCAGTGACATTTACTTAGCCCTTTGGGAATCACTGAATTGTCTAAATTGGACCTGACTTGTGCAAAGGCTTATTGGTTACCTATGTAGGCTCCAGGATTGCCTCTGCTGATAACCAAACAGGAACTCTCCTTATTACATCAATAAACAGATAATGCAATAGGAAATGCTTTTACATTTACTCTCCCTATTGTAAAGGTAATACATACGGGAAACAAATGTGTATGTGTGTTCTACTATTAGTGATTATGAGGTAGGCCATTATAATATATAAATAGTGTCTTTGGGTCATTCTTGACCCCTGGTGACTGTCAGGATTGGTCCCTGCACAATTCTTGGCAAGATTTCAGAAGTGGCTTGCCATACCTGCTCCCTAAGCTTGAGAGAAAGTGACTGACCCCAAGTCACTCTGCCTAAGATAAAACTAATGGTCTGCTAATTTCTAGTCTGATGTCTTAACCCACTACACCAAAGTAGTGTGCATGAACACATACATATATATGCATGCACACATGGACATACTGATTGGAACATTAGCCTGGACAAAAATAGACAAGTTTGGTGAGGATCAACAGCTGATATACTATAGGCTGCCCTCCAAAAAGTAATGAAGTGTGAGAAGAAAGAAGTAGGCAGGATCAGAGCAAAAAACTAAATTTGATTTCATTTCAGTTTCATTAATAAGCTTCTCAACTACTTAATAGCACAAGTTATAATAGACTTATAACATTTTTGCAGTAGAGAAAGCACTCTGACCGTAACAATGATTATTGTCAGTTTGGATACTGGATTGTTTATGAGAGTCATAGCCTGTATCGAAAATGATTGAAACAACCTAAAACCACCATTTGAAGCCATTTAGGTTTAGCAGATTGGAGTTCTCTGCCAGTGGAATACTACTAGATTTTGAGAGATGATATATAGTTTTCAGAAGTAGTTCTCAAATTCAATTCTGGAAAAATACCTAACTGAAATTCTGGAGAATCACTGTTGTCTTGACTGTGTTGAGTTATATAGATCAATTTTCTGATTTGTATAGGTTACTTTCTATGTTCTTGTGAGGTTCACCAGATGCATATCATGGCATCCTCTTCTAAAAGTTATTTTTAAGCATCACTGTTGAATATTCATTTCAAAAAGAAAAAGAAAATTCTAATTGCATATGAAATTATGAAACCAGACAACAGTCTGTAGACTGCAGACAAAGAATTATTCAGTGATTAAATTACAAATAATTTAGTTTTGTTTACAGACGCTGCACAAACCAAAAGAGAGATTCAATTTGTTGAATAAACCATTCTGGTGAATTATTCACATGACTGTAATCACAAGTAATAACATTCACCCTGAGGAAGATGGGTGGAGGAATGCCCACACAGCACAACTTGCAAAAATTCCATTAAACACATTACAAGTCAATTCAAAAACAATGAGGTTTTGCCAAGGAGTTCACTCATGAGGAGCTGATTTGGCAAACATTATCAAGGGATCTTTACAAATTGGTTGAATCAAGGAGATTGACACAGATCAGTGGGCTATGCTTATAAAAACCTTTCTGTACGTTAACTTCATTACCATGGCTATTGATATTTTTTACACTTCCACTTTCTTTTCCGCTATATAGATAGAAGGAAAGAAGTATAGATACGAATAATAGAGTTTTCAGGATAGTCCAATGCTCTTGTTGATAGATTTTGATTAACTACCATTATTTTTTTATCATTTATGTAGCTTCATTAATATGCATGATCTTTTTAAAAACACAAAGATACAGGTTTCTGATTTAAGGAATCCAAAGTTCAACCTACTAACAAAATATTGGAAAGGAAAGCAGGGGCAGGAATATACTGCAAATGACCAAAGTCAAGGTATAGTCTTACATTAGTGCAGGGATAGGGGACATGAGGTCTTCCAGTGTTGCTAAGCTACAACTCAACAAAGACACCACAATTTAACATATTGACTAGGAAGGTAGTGTAGCAACAAAATGAAATGAATCTTCTTCCTCAATAGGATATCAGAACTAGGAATGAGCCAGAAGTTTTAGAGAAAAGGCAGGTTCAACTTCTGACTGCTAAATTAGGGCAAATCCATTTTTAAGGGGGGGAAGTACTAAACATTGGTTATTAAATCTTCAAATATATATAAGCAGGGAGAGGATGAAAATTCTTGCTTCACCATACCTGTGAAATCACAGTATCACTGCTATGCTTGTTTTGGGCTTCAAATGCCAAATACAGGTAGGTCATGGTTAGTGTGAGCTGAAATAGTGAGAAACTTGATTTAGTGTGAACTATAAATTGATACCAGGTTACATTTAATACAATGTATTCCTAAATTCAGTTAGATAAAGACTAATGTGGATTTTTAGATGCTCATTGTGTGTGAAAAATGGAGAAGAGTAAGGTTCCATTTTAAGAAAGCTCAAAAAAAGAGAGGCTTATTTTGAAGAATTACAGCAGAGATAGCAAATATTCTTTGTATATGAATTTATCTCTTTTATTATTATTATACAGTGTTTCATTAATAAACATAAAATCTATGTTTAAAAATTTTATTTGTATATTTACATTGCGCTGGAATCAGTTACGTGACTTTCCATCAAAATTGAATAATTCCTATCTATTTGAATAATGTGAATTTGAATAATGCAACTATTTCATGGAATTCATTAACCAAACTACTCGAGATCTTCTATATACATTTTAAAACAGTACAGTAATCCTCAATTTATTACCACAATTGAGCTCAAATGTTTCATTGCTAAGCATGATAGTTGTTAAGTGAGTTTTTGCCTCATTTTACAATCTTTTTTGAACTAGTTGTTAAGTGAATCACTGTTGTTGTTACATTAGTAACATGGTTGCTAAATGAATCTGGCTTCCCCATTGACTTTGCTTGTCATAAAAAATGATCACATGACCCCGGGATACTGCAACTGTCATAAATATGAGCCAGTTGCCAAGAATGTGAATTTTGTTCACGTGACCATGAGGATCCTGCAACATAAATGTGAAAAATGGTCATAAATCACCTTTTTCAGTGCTGTTGTAACTTCAAATGGTCACTGAACAAATGGTTGTAAGCAGGGGTGGGCTTCAAAAGTTTCAGCAATGGGTTCGCTGTCTGGTTGCTGGGTGGGCGTGGCCATGGTGGGCGTGGCCTAGTTGACCTCCTGCACTATGGCAGTGTGTGTGTGTTTTTCGCTCTCCCCGGGATCCGGAGGTTCTATGGAGGCTGGAAATGGGCCCATTTCCAGCCTTCCTGAACTTCTGGGAGGCCCGTTTTTCACCCTCCCCAAGTCTCCATGCGTGCCCTGCACTTACCTGTA
>JANHFL010001691.1:17799-39624 GCA_032468155.1 Oxyrhabdium leporinum | reverse complement strand
CAAATAAAGCTTACATTGCAAACTGCCCAGAGAGTGCCGTAAAGCACTATGGAATGGTATATAAGACTATATGCTATTGCTACAGGCCAACTATCCTATTGGGAAATCCAGAAAAAGAAACCTCTGGGACATTATTTTACCAAGAGTATAAAACTTTACTGAAAAAAAACATTTTGGCACAGCTCTGGGTTTCCTACGCAAAAACAAGCATAGTTAATTCCCCCCTTTTCCTATGGGACACCCACAGTCCAATATGTCCACCAATCACTTCTGTTCATTTTGTTGTGGGAAACAGCCAGCCATACTGGGACATCTGCTTGGTGTGTCCTTGAAAATGCCAGCAATGCCTCATGGAAGCCAATGGTTGCTTGGATAGCATCCCCCCACCCTTGCATTCCATCCACATACACCCCTGTCACTGTCAAGCTGTGAGTGAAGCAAAAATGTAGGTGAAAGTGAGAGTCAGTCTTGACACTATGCTTGTGACCTGGATTTATTATATTGCCCTACTTGAGGAAGACAAAATGAAGTTAGAACAAGTGATGACTGCCTTAGGTGAAGAAGCAAAGAACATTTCAAAATTGGCCTCAGCATAAGTGCTGAGAAATCAAAGGTCAAGTACATGAGTTTCATAGCACAGATAGAGGGAATCATATTCAGATCAAAGAGACTTGAGGAAGTGAAAAGAATTACCTATTGGGGTAGTGTAATCACCCAAAATGGAAATGCAGAAATGGACATCAGGTGCAGCATTGGAAAAACAACAGCTTGAATAAAATCTGGTCTTCAACGTCTATATCATTGAAATTTTAATTCCATTTGTTTGCTCTATAGTGAGCTTGACAGCCATTTATGCCAGTGAGATTTGAAAGGTGTCAGCAAGTATTAGCAAGAGACATAACATTTTCCAACAAAGTTGGCTTCACCGAATCCTAAAGTTTCACTATTTTCACCATATTACTAATGAAAAACTACTCCAAAAGAATTCCTCCTGAAAACTACATAACATTGTTGCATGCTGAAGACTTCAATTTGCAGGTCATATTTTCCACGGGAGGAAAAATTGAATCTCCAAAATGGCAATGAGATGGATTCCCCCCCCCCACCCTTACAATATATGGCAAGGAATTTTCATGGAAACCCTAAAGATTCTAAACATCACATGGAAGATGCTGAAGTACTTGCCCAAGACTGAAAATACTGGAGATCCCTTGCTCCCTGATATGCTACATGGCATGGGAGGACCTAACGCTAATAAATGAATTTCTATACTTAACCAAGATGTACAAGAAAATCAATATGGAATACATTCTTTTGCCCACTCCCAGCAAAAAAAATCTACATGGCAATCAAGCCATTTCAATACCAAGCTTGAATCTGAAGCCAAATTAAAATGGGTTATGAGAATTAAATGTAGCTTTTCATTTTTATGATTAGAATTGATCAAATTCTGCAAATTTCTTCCTAAAAAGAAAGAAACACATACTAGGAAATGTAAATGTGCAGAATTGACTATTAGGTATTTCCTGATATCACTTATTTAGTTGTCAGAATTGTCTTTTATTTGGACATTTTCTGAGTCTTTGCAATCATGTTCTCCCTTGTAATGACTGTAACTTTTTATATGGATTATTCATGTGAGAAATTCCAGCCTATCTGAGGTGATTGAATAAAGAAAATTGTGTCAAATAGCTGTAAGCAAATTTATTTAGTTATGTAATGGCAATGCTGGAGGCAAAATAAGTTAATTCTGAATAAGGGCAATGATTCTTAAATAGGCAATACTTTCAGAATAATCTTATAAATGTCATGCCTTTTATTGTCCAAATTTTTCATGAAAAGCACCAAATTTCTTAGATCATCATGATTTAATGAATATAAGGCTACATCAAAGTATGTTGTCACATTAAAAAAAAGTACCATCCAGATTACTGTGCACCTTTTATATGCTTGCTTTCTGTCATGAATACGATGTTCTGTTTCATATTAAAACAAATGATAGCAGAGATTTACACTATGCCTTCAGTTCTGCTTCAAATGATTAAAGAATAAGATGTTTAATGGATTATTGGAACATTAATGAAATCTAAAACAAATAACTGTTTTCTAGGAAAAATTCAAAGCTAGAGGCTTCTTTATATTCAGTAACATCTTAGCCAAACAATAAGGCTTAACAGAATGGTCACCTGGACCTAGTACAAGTGCCAAATTTCACTCCCTGTATTCTACTATAGAAACAGAGAAATGATGCTGTGCCTGGGAGGCCAATATGAAACTGAAGAGTTTTGTTCAGTTATACAGCATTATTTATATACCTCACAATCATCTATTCTGCTGGACTTTGAAATAAATTTCAATTTATCCTAGCATGCATTGAGATTCAATCAGAATGCTTGAAATGCTTTTGTCTGATCTCTAATAGGCCTGGAGAATTTTACTACTGAACAGGTGCACTATTGATTTTTAACTTTTCCTGGTTTTAACTGTTCCTAACTTTTTGCAGAACTGAGCTGCTAATTTAATGACCTATTAAAAGGAGGTTTCACTATAATGTTACTTAAGCGGATGATTCTTAATGGATAGGAATTAACTATCAACTCCTAATAGTTGTTTGATTCTGATTATCTTGAGATATCGGATAATGTTTTCTGTCTATATATAACATGATAAGATATTAATGGATATAAATTATTTCCCAAGTTGTGCTCAGTTGAATATAATATGCATTCCATTGTGAGTCATCCTTCCTTGCTTAGTGTTGTAAACTACTGAATTTTATTTATGACTACTTTGACATTGATATTCATTGCTGATAATATGGAATGAAAGAGTTTTTATATATGGCATTTTAAATCAGCGAAGTCTGACTCTCTTGACATGAGAAAAGATGACAAACTGACAAAGAATGGAGGAGGACATTGCAAAAAGAGAGGACCTAACTATGAACATTTTTTATTTGGTATTTATGCAACTGCAGTTGCTGAAATACTTGTAGAAGCCACCGAAATAGTTCTCTTCTAGTTTGTGAATGTAGGATTAGCTTTGGGAAAGGAACCATAGTTTTTACTGTTGCTATCTATGATCATGGTATTAATCTTGGTATGATAATGAATGGGAAAAGGCTGACCACCATTTGTATAAGCCCATCTATCTTCTGGAGAGAAGAGGAGAAAAAGAGAGTTATGAAGGTTGCTGCAATTGTAGCATTCTATTCTGATGTCACAGCAAAACATAGGAAGTGATGAATTTGTGGTCCACTGTCTGCCATCAAAGATTCCATCATCCATTACCAATATTGAAGTAATTGGTGGAGTGGTATGCGATGTACCACCTTCTTTTTCTATTGTGGAACTAAGGCAGAAAGCCTATAATTATAGCTGCATGTTTCAAATTCATTGGTTTTACTCTTGGTCCAAGTCTCATACTCTTAGTAGCTGATATAACCCTTCAACACTCATTTTAAAGATGTTGGTAACCATTTTCATTTTCCCCCCCTTCATTTCTTTGTACAGCTTCATCCTCTACTATGACTACGTATTAATACCTGCCCTATACTCATGTGTTCCAGAATGGCAAGCACCAAACAATCTTGTTCTTTTAAAAACTAAAAGAACTAAGCAGAATCAGATCTGGCTATAATTGGATGGGAGATCTCCAAAAAATGTCAAGGATGCACACTAGACTGGGAAATCAAACTAGAAACTTGCCAGAAAAAGACAATAGTAAACTAGTTACGAATCGTTGCAAAGAAAAAAACACACACACCCCTTACATCAGGGATCAGGTCAGTTGTTTATTTTAGAACAGCTGTATATATCATAACTTGGAAAGGGATATTTTAGAGTTCACAGACACTAGACCAACTCAATAAACAAATGATTCATCATCATCATCATCATCCTCTTTTAATGACCCCATAATTCCTTGCAGGGTGGAGTCTGGGCAACTGAATGGAGCTGAGTGTTTACTGGCTGGATGCCTTTCCTGTCGCCAATGTGGAGTGTTATTCAGCAGATATATTCTTAGTCTGCCAAGAGAGAGAAATACCTGCCTCTAGCTAGGATCGAACTCACAGTCTCCTGATTGTGAGGCAAGAGCTCCACCTCTAGGCCACTGCACCACTCAAATAAATGATTCATATTTGCAATAAATAAGATTCTACTTTTATATTTTCTAAATATTTCACCATGCCTTTTATCGGTGTCAAGCACAGGGAAATCAGGAGAGTAAGGCAGTTCAAATGAGTATAAAGATTTATTGCAAGCTTAAGCTCTCTCTACCAGAATCTGACCAACTAGCGGTTACGGGAAATGCACAGGAGATTTTTTTTAAAAAGGCATTCAAGGTGGTTTGGATTTAGCTCTCTGGCAAGCATGCGGGGATTTGTGACTTATGACACATTTGACCCCTCTTTTGGGTTCAGCATGGTCATCTCCTACAATCAGCTACAACCAATCTTCTAAAATAATCATTGGTATGTTTACAAATTGCATTAGTCCAACTGAATTTGTTTGAAAAAGCAAATCCTGCTGATAGCTGCTTGGAATGGAAAACAAGTCTTAAAATACTCTGCATTGATTATTTTTCCTACAATCAGGTTTTCAATGTTTTCTTTCCTTTGATGTTCTATAAAGATGACAGCCATATTCTCTTTGTCAATATCAGGTTAAGCACAGGTACTTTTTATCTATTGTTTCATTGTCTTCTATTCCAGTCCAAGGAGGAAATGTCATTCCTCTCATATGAGAAATTCTGCAAGTGTTGTCACATTTTATCAATGGCTATAATAATTGTGATAGGAAGAATACGCTTTCCCCTTTCCCAACGATCAAGTTTATCGAATGCATGTTACAATTAAGTAAGCCCAAAAAAACCTCAGGCTGTGACTGATTCTTTTAATACATTCTTAAGTGTCAAAGTTTTTTTTTAATGTTTTATCTGTTTTATTTGTTGTTTACCCTTTATCCATGAGATTTCTTAATGGCTCTACATCTGCAAAAATCAGAAAGAATAAATTGAAAAACTGTACAATAGCAGGAAAAGAGAAAGACATGACCAATAGTCAAACAGTAATTTTAGAATAGAATAGAACAGAATAGAATAGAATAGAGTAGAGTAGAGTAGAGTAGAGTAGAGTAGAGTAGAGTAGAGTAGAGTAGAGTAGAGTAGAGTAGGCTTTATTTTAAAAATGTGATGAGAGGACTTAATAACAAGTTACATTATCTATATCTATACTGTATTTCTAAAGGTACAGAACTTTCTAGAGACTGTGGAAACAATATTGTGAGCAACAGCATGGACAATATCAAAAGGAACTGTATATCAATCAGTAGGAGGGGAAGTAGGATACCAGGTGATCCCTCCAGTGTTCTGCACTGTGAAAAAAAGATTTTGGCGACAAGAGAATGTATTTAGCATCTTGGATTTCACTGAAGTATACAGGCAATAGACAATACATAGATAGGTAGGTGATTCCTAATAGCTCTTAACCCAACTACCTTACCAGGAAGAAAAAAAAGATGACAGCTTTAGATACTGCCTTGAGCTTCTCAGGAAAGGTAAAGTATACATTTAAGAACAAATAAATGTATCAACGTATTGCAAAATCAAGTTTTAATGCCACGCTTTCTATATCCCAAATCATAGGAAGGAAGGAGAAAATCTTATGTTGATGAACAGCTCAGGGCAATCAGAGTCAACTTTTACTGATTACCTGAGAAGTGTAATTTAAGTACAAAAAATGGATCTGGATTTTGATAACAGGTTCCTTTTTATCTTATTGTGTAGGGAACATAATGCATAATCATATTGCTTTGTTTCTGATAGCTGATGTTCTCCCCCACCCCACTTTCCTGCCTAGTGCTGGAACCCACAGAAATATGCAATAGAACTATTTTGTAAGAACTTTTGGGGGGAAAAACCATACATTTCTCCTTTTACCTTTCATTTTTAAATAAAATATTTGCATGAGAATTATGTTGCACATTTTATATATATGTATTTCCTACAGTGACAAGTTTAATCCAGAACTGCCAGGACTGAACAAATGGAGTTTTGTCCCAAGTATCTGTAATAATTTGAATGAAAAATTGATGGCTGTCTGGTAGGCAGTTTCTTGAGCGGTATAAATTATTGGGAAAGAAATGTAGGTTAGGCGAGACAGCTAAGCAATCTTATCCTTCAAAGCCAATAGATTCATGTTCAATGGCAGGTTTTTATAGTAGTTGTTGTTTTCATAATGAATTATTTATTCAAAAGTGAATGCTTTGGAGAACAAAAAAATTCCTCTATCCAAAATTGTGCTTGCAAAAATGCTGACCAAGATTTGGAGAAAAAGAGACATGGGCAGGAAAATTTGCATCTGCAGCCAGAGTTTTAGATTCTTTTTTATTGCATCAAGACCCTTAACAAGCCACAAAAAAACAATTAAAATGTATGTATGTTTTTACATGTTACTTGCTGCCCATTTTGATACATGTATGCACTAACATGGACACTTTTGCAAATTATTATTTGTCAATGTGCTTTTCTCTAACATATATACATTTACATGCAAATTTTGGTATTGTCAATTGCATTGTGGCATTCTGAAAAATACAGATCTGGAATAAATTCCTGTTTTGAAGTATACACATGAAATATTTTTTTTTCTATTAAAATAGATGTTATTATGGTTGGTCACACAGTCAGCCAGATGGCTAGACTGGATTTTTCCCCATCTTCTTCCCAAGGAGCTTCACAATGTCCCACATGCCTTCTATGACAAAAATGTTATATGGTGCTTTCTCACTGAAATAATTTATTTCAGATGAATTGAATGCTATAATAATCATAGCAATAATGATAAAATAGAAAATAAAAGTGTGGCTTCATGTCTTTGGCCCTTGCAACTTTGGATAGCCCTTTTCTTTGAAAAGACATTAAGCACTGATAGAAATTACAAAACAAGAACAAAACAAAACAAAAAACAAAACAAACAAACAAACAAAAAAGACCCCTCTACCATCAATTGCATAAAATGCTAGGCAAACCTAGTTACGGATCCACAATGGCCTGTATCGGTGACTTAAATAACTTAAAATGTCACAAAATAAACAGGAACTGAAATTACTCAAAATTCACAGATTCACAAATTCACAGAGGCTGGGACTTGCAGCTCAAAGCTTAAGATGTTTGCTTTGTCTAAAGTCAGAGGTGGAATCCTGTCGGGTCAAACCATTTCAGGCGAACCGGTATCTCCGATGATCAGCTGGAGGCCGAACTGGTAGCTCCAACGATCAGCTTGCCCTGCCCACCAGCCCCTGCCCTTTCCCATCCTATATCCGCTCAGCTGATTCGTGCGGCACAGAGGATTGCTGTGTCTCAGCTGTGTTACTAACCCTGAAGTAACACCAAAGGTAAGTTTTCAAGCTATTTGTCAATGCTGCACACATGCACACATAGTGGTAGCAGACTTCACAGGATTACACCACTGACTAAAGTCAATTATTCCTCCCCCCAAAAAAATAAAAAATCAAGCAGATTCATCACTGGATCATAAAATCCTGGAGAATTCTATATGAACCTGGGAGACAAACAGATTCCTGCAATAAAGATTTCTACAGTCTTTCTGAGATCCTCCAGAGTTCAACTGGCTTCCAAACTTCCCACCTGTATTATTTTTACAAATAACTCAAGGCAGTGAACATATCCACCTTCCTCCTCCTATTTTTCTCACATGTCTTATACATTTCTCATATATCTAGCCTTTTACCACCATAGGATCACTGAATTTTAGGCACACACTGAAGCAAAACAAGTTATTTTTTATTTTTGCGAAATAACAGCATGCATATGGAAACGCTGGTCTAATATGGATATCACTCAATTATTTGATTAAAGCACAGTTTCTAGAAACTCACACCTGCAGGTTTCTATTTATATTTTTAGAGATAATTAATAGTCTAACTTGCATAGGGTGTCTGTCAGGAGGGAAAGTAGGGAAACTTTGAGAATTCATCTAGTTGTCAAGGGCAGACAAAATAATACCAAGCAATTCCATTTTTATTCTGAAGCCAGTCTGTTGCCAAGGTAAAGACTTCTGACAGAGAAATATGGCCCATTTTTGTGAGTGATTAATCTCACTACAGGAAGGTTTGCTTTACCAGATCTGTCCTGAAAAGAATGCAATAAGCTTTTCATTAAGTGAAGAGGAATAAAGCACTATATTGGACAAAATATTCCTGGATGGTTAGAGGTTTGCCTGAAGTCTTCAAACATAGGGTTGCTTGCATTGTATTCCTAGACCTTATAGTATTGGCCACCACACTATAAAAAAAAAGATGTTGAGACTCTAGAAAGAGTTCAGAGAAGAGCAACAAAGATGATTAGGGGCCTAGAGGCAAAAACATATGAAGAAAGGTTGCAAGAACTGGATTTGGCTGGTCTAGTGAAGAGACGGACTAGGCGTGACATGATAGCAGTATTCCAATATTTGAGGAGCTGTCACAGAAAGGAGGGTGCAATTTATTTTCCAAAGCACCTGAAGGCCAGATAAGGAACAATGGATGGAAACTGATCAAGGAGAGATTCAACCTAGAAATAAGGAGACATTTCTGACAGTGAGAATAATCAACCAATGGAACAGCTTGTCTTCAGAAGTTGTAGGTTCTTCATCACTGGAGGCTTTCAAGAAAAGACTAGACAGCCATTGTCAGAAATGGTATAGGGTCTTCTGCTTGAGCAGGGGGTTGGACTAGATGATGTACAAGGTCAGGTCTATTCCTATTCCTATTCCTATTCCTCATTCCATTCCATTCCATTCTATTCTATTCTATTCTATTCTATTCTATTCTATTCTATTCCCTTGATCTTGCCATCTGTGGTTTTAAGCAATACATCAATCTAGCCTGTAGCTTGTGAGTGGAAGTCAGAACACCAGCCAAAACCACCCCTTTTTATATGATTTTGCTTCCTGCACATCAAGGGTAACACAAAAAGAATTATGTACCCATAATTAGGGAACATCTTGAATGGGAGAAGCCTAAAAGGCTCAGAGGAAAGACCAGATTTTTCAGTTCTTCAGAAATTTGCAGCAGACAAGATGTTGAAAAGACGTATTGCTTCTTCTCCTGCTTCCTTTTTTTCCCTTTCAACAATGCTAGTTTAGCAAAACAGTAGCAGATACTACAGGTTATAGAGTGTTATTAAGCCAAGTCTTCTTATCGGTGTTCCTCTTGATGAGTGCTTTTTTTCCCTTTTCTAACAAATTCTTGGAAGCTTTTATCGTTCCAATGTGTATGAGGTGGTTATTTGGGCCTTTTTGAATTATCTTCTTTCCTCCTCACACAGAGGAACTGCTTAAATTCTGTTTTCCAAAGCCTCTTTCTATTTGTGGATGAAATCAAAATTTCTTTGCATTCTTCATCATAACCTCCCTTTCGCAGGCCCTCTCTGTACTGCACCTGCTGCTGACATTTGTTATGGGATTCTGAAGTTATTCCTCTCTTCACCTGCCCTCTTGCGTGCTGTATTTTTTTTGCCTTTTTATTATAAGGCTGAACTGCACTCACCCTTTTGCAGAGAAAGTTTTTTGCAAGTACCAGCGATGTTGGAATTATTTTCATTCAGCCATACACTCAAGATCTAGAGAGGCTGGAGAGGTTATTCAAGAAAGTCAATAGAAAAGAAAAGGAAAATAAAAAAACTGAACTGTCACATTTTACTTTAGTGACTCCTTCACGTGATAACTTCATTCTATCAATGGAGAGAATGCAAATTTTCTATTCTGTTACCTGGGATCATCCTGAGCATGAAATAACAGCTTTCATGAGGGAACCAGGCCCTAAATGAAGCTTTAAAATTCTTGTTAATATTATTCATGTCTAAAAATCAAATATGTACAATTTCTTAACCATGTATCTCAATGATATAGGACTACTGAAGCAAATTATAATGATATAGGACTATTAAAGCAAAGAAAATAGAGATATGGCCCGACAATATGTACGGCTACAGCTTGAAATTAGGGATCATTGTGTTCAATTGTGTTCATAAGGAACATATTACTGTTCTGCATTGTTTTATTAAGAAACATTTTTCTTTCTTAAAATCATATTAACCCTCTTGCTCATATAACAGAAACATTTTCATTTCCTCTGTATATTTTTCTTTGTTTATCCCTTCCCACAGCTTCCACCTGTCTTCTCTTATCAGATGTGTTTTCAACAACAGCAGAATATTGTGAGTTATGTTTTCAGTTGTGCTTATATTGCCAAAGAACTAAGAATACTGTGCCATTTGGGAATTGTAAGAGGGGAAACAATAGTGACTAGTCACTGCTTATTCTTATAATGCCATTGTCTAACCATAACATCCAGTGCTTTGTGGGGGGGAAAAAAAAAGATGATGGCCTTCAGGAACAACTTCCAAAATTAGCTTCTGTGCAGCTCAGGAAAAAGCAAAAATTCATTTTTGGGAAAAGGGATATTCAAAGGGGAAAAGCAAAAATTCATTTGGGTATGAATAGGCATGAATTTGAATTGGATCCCTATATGCATCCATGCGTTACTGATGGCATTCATTTTGAATGAGTGAAAGTCATACTTTTCATTTGTTTGTGGAAATGTAATGCATGATCATTTCTGGAATTATTATTTTTTAATTGAGGAGTCATCCTGGAAGGAATTGTCTCTACAGAAATAAAAAACGGAATGGTGTCAAACTCATCCACAATAGAATAAACTATTCAGAAGACATATAGGAGATAACCAGGCTGAACCTGATGAAGGGATCGAATGTATCATCAGTCTCATGTCCCTTTGTGCCCACAAGAGAGCTAAATCCAGCCTACCTAGAATTCCATTGACTCTTACCTGCCAGCCATTTGCTTTGACCATTAGTAGTTCAGATTATTGTAGAGAATATTGGCACACTATAAATCTATGTTTGTTTGAATTTCCTGGACTCCTGATTTCTGTGCTTGACCATTTTCTTAAATAATTTAATGGGGAGGTCCTTATGAAAATATTCCATTATCTGCTGAAGATAACAAGTAACTCAATCGGAGTAAGCATATTGTCATAAAGTCTTGGATATCCATTACAATCAGGCCTGCCATCCAGATGTTTTATTTATAAACATAAACATGAACAAATAGTAGCAATAAAGACTATCTGAGCAAAAGTCTCTGGAGAACCATGAAATACAAATAAAAAACAACTATTTTAGACAAGTTCATTTAAATAGTTCAACAATTCTATTGGGCTATACTAGAGTTTCAACATATTAATAATTTAAAATATGTTTAAATAGGATTGGAAATTGCATGTTTGTCACTGTTATTTGATTATATTTCTCTGAACTACATAGTTATTAAGTCAGCTTATGGAAGAATACATATATCTGAAACAGTAGCAATTGATTTTTTATAGTCAAAATCAAGTCAAATTACTTGATTTTGATCATTGACCAGCCCTGGATTTTTGAAAATTGTTTAGCATTAGGAAAGTGGGGAAAAATGAAGAATATGTTTAATATCTTTCGTGTGTGTGTGTGTGTGTGTGTGTGTGTGTGTGTGTGTGTGTGTTTCATAAAATAGAAATTAAGGTTTTATTGGAAGAAGGGAGTGTCAGGTGATAGATTATGTAGTTAGATGGTTTTAAATTTTATTTATAGTCATCTATTAAAAACAATAAAAATACCAAAATAAAGAAGGAAGCAGAGATCTAGGAGAACTCACTGAAGCTGACTCGCCCTGGCTATCTTGCCACAGCCAACTTGCCTTGGCCAATTTGCCATAAGACAACTCACTGCTGGACAATTCAACTCAAGAGAGGAACAAGTGAATTGCAGTTGGTCTTGTTTTGCTTTAGGTTTGAACCTTCTCAAGTTAGAAGTCTTTGAGACTGGGGTGAGTCAGAGCATGGAGTCACTTGTTCCTCTCCTGATTACCCCATGTTAAATTGCCCCATGGCAAGTGGTTCTACTTCAATTTGACTGCAACAAGTCGGTCAGGGTAATTTGTCCATTCCGTGAAGCAGGGTGTAAAAACAATAAAAGGAAATCCTTAAGGTTGCATTGTAGACATAAATATATCACATTATTTAATATTCAGTAAATAGATAGTTTCCACCATTAGCCTCCTAGCAACAATGAAAAGCAACACAAAATTTGGCTTATTAGATATTGTTCAAGGCACAACAGCCAAAAGGAGATGAATTTACTTCACACCAGATCATTCAGAACAATCTGGCAGCAAGGTTCAGTCTGAGTCTGAGCTATCTAAAATGAGCGGAACAATAAAACATGAGTTAGAAACACAGTATTCACTAATTGGAAGGAACATAACTGAGGTTTTATTGGGATGTTATTATAGCTCCCTTCTATTCCCCTAGATGGCAAAATATCTTGGCAAGAAGAATGCTCACTACTATAGCACAGACAAAATGTTCATTAACATCTAGTTTGCTGAAGTGAATGGTTTACCACAAAAGAACTTTTTGAATCTAAAGACATCAAGTTGGATATGGTCCAAGGTACCTTACATTCTTTAAAATTTGATTGGACCCATTTTAATAAATTTTAGGTCTTTCTAAGAGCATGAGGTTAATTGCTTATGGCAGCAGGCACAAAACACAGGATTGCCTTAGCAGGTCTATCGGACCAACTCAGTATCAGCTTTTAATTGGTTCTTCCAGGTGATAGAAGATTAAAAAATAATTCCTAAACATTAAAAAAAAGGTTGTAGAGTGTACCACATGTTTGCATTATTTATTTTCCATTCCTGATTGTGGCTACTGGCCTTTAAGCGAAGACAGCCACTTAATGTTTTAAGAATATTTGTTGATATATCTTTTCCATAATATTTAACCATGTCTGGAAGTCTGCCTCAAATACAGTTGTGTTATGGAAAAGATAGTTAAATAATCAGCACAAAGAAAATAAAGTAGATCTACTAGTCAGTATAAGAAACTGAAGTTCACTACATTAGTCTACAAAGTTGGGATTTGGAGGCAAATATAGAGATTAAAAGGGAAGGGAACCAAAATGCACTCTAGTTTCACTTCCTTTTGGACTAAATTGGTAAATATACGGTATTTTGCAGGCACTTGTCGAAACTAATTTGTGTTGAAGTTTCATTATCAGAAGAAGGAGTTACTGGTCTCTGAGAAAGTCTGCCAGCTTCACCCAAAGTAAATTTCTTGGAATTAAATCAAATGCTTCCTTATAATTAATAAGATATGTAAAGCATCTGCTTGTATGTGCATGTATGTATGTGTATATATACATGTGAGTGTGTATATATGTGCGTGTGTTTATGTGTGTACCAGCTTACTGTGGTGGTGCAGTGATTAGAATGCAGTACTGCACGCTACTTCTGCTGACTTCCAGGTGCCAGCAGCCTGAGTCTCACTGGCTCAATGTTGACTCAGCCTTCCATCCTTTCGAGGTCAGTAAAATGAGGACCCAGATTGTTGGGAGCAATATGCTGGCTCTACAAACCACTTAAAAGAGGGCTGTAAAGCACTGTAAAGTGGTATATAAGTCTAAATGCTATTGCTATTGCTATTATCCAGTGCAGTACAGGCTACTGATAATTTCTCAAGGCCAGGAATGCATATTGCATCATCTACATTTCCCCAGCCCATTGGAAAGACAACATCAGATTCTTTTTTCATGCTTCTGTCAAAACCAGCTTGTATCAACTCAGGGCTAGCTGCTTCATCTGCTGCATTTTTTTTTAAATGTAAACAAACATTCCCATTCCAGCCAACTATAGTGTATTCTGATGAAAATGTTCCTCTCACTGATTGCTGCCCTCCACCACCATTTTCTTTATTATTATTTTTGTTTACAAATTCACTGATTAAACAATGAAAGGATGGAATAAAGAAAGGTGAAATTGGCAAGAGTTCTTCCACTTGCCCCTTCTAATTCAAGTGCCAGGAAAAATAGCTGTGTTTTTTTTGTTTGTTTTGTTTTTACTGATCCAGAAAGGCTAGAGAAGCAGAGATATTCCCCAATCAGGGGACATGCTAAATATGTTTAACTAACTCTAATTTCAGAGTTAATGGGAAACGGTCACTATCTTAAGCTTACTAACTGGGGAAAAGGCATTGCCAGTCTTCACAGATCTGGCCACTGTAGTCAGCATTCTATGAGTAAAAAAGTGGGCCAAACAAGAGATTACTCATCATGATTTTTCCAGAACCAGGCCTTTCTCTGTGCCATACTAGCTTTCTACCATCTTGCTTATTAATATCTAACTTAAGATAATTTTTAAAATTAAAAATTAAGACCACCCACTCTTAATTTAAGAATCAGTTAATACAGTGTCTTTGTAGGCTCTATGACAGAGTTTATCTTGATTAAAGTAAGGCTGCTTTGATCTCTGCCTCCTTCCTTCCTTCAATGATTAATATGAAAGCCCCCCAACTCCTTCTATAGCCCCCCAAGCTGCTCAATTTCTTGAAAAGAGGATAATGTCAAGATAATTTCCTAGGTTAGAGAAAAAAAATCATTTTAAGAGAAAGGTACCTTTTTTTTTCTTTCAAAGTTTAGTCTCCTTGACAACTATGTTGCAAAACTCACTTTGCACCATCTGCTTAGTTATATATACTTTGGGTTGTCTCAGCATCATTTGTAGACAAAGAAGAATAGAACTTGCTGCTTTGGGCAATGTTTCTCCTGTGGGACAAACTTCATCTGGCAAAATCCCACTTCTAAACTACTGTTGGAACTACATGAAAGTTCACAGAACCGTAGAATTATAGAGTTGGAAGGGGTCATTTAGCCCATCAGGAGCAACTCCCAGCTTCCTGCACTTACACAAATTAAGGTATTGACAACAGATGGCTGTCCAGCTTTTACTTAAATACATCCAGTGAAGGAAGAGCCCTCCACATCTCCAGATAATTACTGGTTCCTTTGTTGAACCACTCTTAAGTTTAGAAGCTTTTTCCAACATTCAATTGGAACTGTCCTCCTGAAATGTAAATCCATGCCCTGAACTCTGAAATGTGATATCCCTTCATATATCTGACAAATGCTGTCATATTAGCCTTAGTCCTTAGTCTTTTTTTTTAGTCTTTTTTTTTCTTGAGGGTCAATTATGTCAATCTCTCATCACACTACTTTGTTTCTCATTCCCTGATCATCCTCACTGCTTTCTTGTAGAGAGGCAGAAAGATGACCTTGACAGAAATATGCAAGAACTGTTACTTAAACAAAAGTGAATGGAGTAGTTTTTTGGGTTTTTTTAAGTCCAGAGAAATGTGATAACATTTGGAAGTGACTCGGAAAGATATCTGACAATCACCAAATGAAGTGAAATTATGAATTTCTTGTGACTTGGAAACCTTTGATGTATTCTAAAATTGCATTAAATTTATTTTCAGCCACATTACTTTAGTGATATGTTAATTTCTGGTCAAAGTATTTCAAGGGAGACTTGGTCAGAAACTAAATATAGTTTAAAGCAAATCTCTGTAGACTCAGGATCAATTCCTGGTAGCTACATGGACTGTATGGATGTCCCCATGTTCTTTTCTTTGCATAATATAAAAATGGTTGGCTGCCAGCTTGTTTTAGAATGTTTTTGCAACTTCCTATTCTAATGTATAGCTATGGAATTTCTTAGTGGTCTCCCCTCCAAGCACAACAAGCTGTACTTAAGGTTAGCTAGGTGCTGCTACCTGTTGTGAAAAAAATCAAATCTTTTTGAGCATTAAACATAAAGAAGCCTCTTCAATTAGCCATCTTCTTTTGTAATGCAAGAATCTAGAAATATGCTTCAGATGACAGGGATCAGTGGGCACAGCTAGTCAAATTAGATTGACTGAAGAAAAGTATTCAGAAGCTTGCAGCTTTATAAGTCTGTTTAGGACCTCCACAGAGAAGTAGAAAAGCAATAAGTGAACACAGTTAGAATATATAAACAGTGCAATTCTTTATACTTCAAGAAGACACCTTTATTTAAGAAGTGAGAAATATTTTTCAGCAATGGGATGCTGCAAACAATTCTACCTATTAAAAAATCATTAAACCTGGGGGAGCAGAGAAGCATATCCACAGCAGCTGTTCTCAGGAAGTTCTTTATATTAGGAACTATTCTTGGAAACTGAAGGTCAACTAAAATAACAGTGTTCACTTGAAGTTGTTTTTCCCCCTTTCTTTTCTTTTGCCGCACAAACAATGAATGAAGCTTTAGTGTTTTCTTCTTCCTTTTTTCTTTAATGATTTAGATGAAGGATAATGTTTTAGTATGCACAGTTGAGTCAAAGATGCTATGCCTATAATTTTCATGGTTGATGGCTAAATAGAAAATACAGTATAAGATATTTTCCCTTGGTTGTGCTTCATCTGAGAAAAGTGGTGTAGTCTCCAATGATCTATGAAAAGGGAGGTTTGAGGAGAAAAATGTAACACATTAAAAACAATATTACAATGTATTTGCATAATGATTCCCACACTATATTTTACAACTGAAACTATGAAGACAATGGATTATCAAGATAAGTAATCTTGATCACCATCACCCCTCAAATCAATACCTCCAGATGCACTGATTTTACAACTACCTTGCTTCTTAGTCAACTCCCCTAGGAATTTGGAAAGGTGTTTGTCCCAGCATTTCTGAAAGGGTGCTGAGAAAGAAAATAGTTTTATATTATTCTTTCTGACAACAGAGTATACTTATATCAAATTACATTTCTTCTGATTCATCTTAAATATATGCTAAGCCTGAAAACAGTTTCAGGAATTCTGATGAATGTGGTCATATTTTTCTCACTGCCCTGCATACAAAAACTTCACAAAAAATAATATTTCTATACATATGATTGCCCATATGCACATTGTGGAGAGGAAAGTTAAGGAGAAGAAAGGTATGTCTTTACTAAACAATCAGGCAAAGGTAGGGCACATGCGGGGCAAGTACTTCAATTAAAATTTGGGTTAGTTGTTTGACAGCTATCCTGTGTTTTGGGTTCTTCTTCTCTCAGGGTTGAGGCTATGAGGCTAATCTGGTCATATGATTTTATAATCTTAATTTAATCATCTGATAGTCAATAATCAGAAAATTTTCATCTATGATTTGATTGTGAATGACAAGAATGGCCTGGTAGTTATTATTGAGATGGAATAGATAGACTTTAACAGAACTTATTTCACCTAGGTCCACCAATCTGGGTGCTGATACAGAAAAAACTAAATCTGGAGGAGAGAGGGTATGGAGTTCATCTATAAAAAAATCAATTATCCTTACAAACAATCCTAGAATCAGTGTGAAGGTACCTGGTATTGGATGGTTGTTGCTATTTACTGTGTACCCTGATGATTCTCTTTGACAAGCTGGCTGAGGTGGAATTAGGCCGGGGATTTTAGTCTTGGGAGGAGGTTAAAGTATCTATGCTGAAAGCTCCAAGATGGGACATAGTAGGCAGAATGGTTATGGATTCTGTAAATTCATTAATGATCTGACTCATGGAATGGGTTGTAGAGATCTAAAGGGAGCATGGGTTTGGATCTATTTTCAGTTTGTAGAGAGCTTCAAGATGACCTTGCAGAAAATATGCAGAAATGTTTAGAAAGACAAAAGCATGCTTGAAACCAGGGAAACAAGTTGAAACTGTTTCTGAAAACTGTTGAAACTGTTTCTACCCTTACTTAGTGGGTTATAAGAGGAAGAGAAAGGAAACACAGTGAGACTTTTGCGCTTCTATTCCTGCAATCTGTATCAATAACATATAGTGTAGTTCAAGTGAAATTTGTGAAATATGCTGCCGGACAGTCTACTTTGAAGAAGTGACAACTTCCTTGTGAAGTTAAGATTAGCAGGAGGAGATACCCATAATAGGAATAAAGGTCCCATTGGAATAATCTAACTTTAGAGAATCAAGAAATCTAGCATGGCTGGTAATGTTGTAGAGGCCCTGTCGTGTTTTTAATTGGTGAGATGCAAAGAGATCTGTGGTTAGTTCCCTTTAAATCCTCTGTTCAGTGCTATGAGACCTGGAATGCTTGTTGCTTCTCAGATCAATTTCAAGTAATAAAATGGACTGTATTGTAGTATAATTTAAAGATGAACGCAAAAGGACACAGCTGAGGCTGTTATATTTTGCCTGTGATGTAGCAATGAAGGAGGCCAGAAAAAAAGCACTTCTTCCCTGTCGTGTGGAAGAATCGTTGTTGCCAAGAAGAAACTTCTGGGAACTGGCCTCGGAGCAATTGCTTCTGAAGCCTCAGTTATCTGCCATAATAGATTTGCTAAGTATATTATTGCTGATCTTCATATGAAACCTGATGGAAAGTTCCTGAAAAGATGGTCAGATATATATTTTTCTCTAATTTGGGAAGATTTAGATGCAGTTTCTAGCACCATCAGATAAAGATGGAGCATTTTGCATTTGTTAAATGTACCACTTACAAACTAGATCTATGCCTGTCTTAATATTGAGATGTAGAAGAGATACAGAGAAATTGAGCAGAATGTCCTCGAAAGTGCAGGGATGGCATTACACCAAAGATCAGTGGACAGAAGATGAATTCTGGCTGCTTTTAATCTCTCTGAGTTCATGAGATTGTTCACATGTATTCTGGACATCTGCTTCTCATGAGTAGACTGCAGGTTTTTATGGTCAGCTCATGCATGGTGCAGCTGGGAGTCAAAGGAACTCTGTCATGTTCATAGTCATTAACATAACCTGTATGGACAAAATTTCAGTCAAGCTTCATTTCTTACCTACTTTTAAAATTGCTTTTTAACTGCTGTTCAATTAAAAACCTTTGGATCACAGGTTTTACAGCATTCACTGGATGAGTCTTCTTCAATCCTTGGAAAAAAGTTTTTAATGCAAGATTGGGGATGCTAAAATGGTGTATGTGGGAGGAAAATACACAGCAAAAAGATTATTAGAATCTTGATTTCAAAAAGTAATAAACAGTTTAAGGGTCCAGAAGGATTTGAAATAATTTTGAAAATAATTATAAGAAAGTTGCCCAAGGGTAAATGTTCTTAAATGTGATGAGATTCACAAAAAAGACTTGTTAAAGTTTCAAAAGATTTCCTAATAAACAAAGAGGAAAAGAAATCAAGCTGAGGGACATTATGTAAAGTGACTAAAGATTAAGCTTGATGAAATGAAAAAAAAAGATAAAGTTGATTTATTTCATCAAGGTTAAAATATATACATTGTTTTTGATAACCCTTATTGGGTTTTGGCTGACTAGGACTGAATGACAAAGCTTTAAGTTTTGTAAAATAAATATCTTTGTGATGTTTAGCAAAAATGATAATTTTCTATGTTAAAGGAAGAAATATAAAATTGGATTGTTTCATTAAAACATGTTGTTTGCTGGTAATTCTAAGTGGTGAAGGACTGAAGGCAAATGATGAGGCTTGGATGATTTGTTTATAGATAAGTAGATGAGATATGGGAAGAAAAGATCTTTTATTGTATTTTCAGAGATGATAATAAGTTACTGAAATTGTTTGACCTTGTAACAAAAGGGAATATGTTATTTATATATTTCTTTTATTTTTTTTATTCTTATTTTTTCTTTATATTTTCTTTTATGCACTTTCTATCTCATTTTTTCATTATTTTTCTTTATTTAGTTTATATTAGTCTTTTATTCTTGTAATTGCAAACATAAATGAAAATATTATTAAAGGACATACAGCAAAGAGAAAGAGAGAGAAAAAATAGTGCAAATGCCTTGTTACACTAACAAGGCATTACGCTAACAAGGCATTACACTAACAAGGCATTTGCACTAATGCACTAATATTTCCCTCTGGAAATTATCAAGCATATTAGCAAGTTGAGATTGGTAGTACATGATTTGGAAATTGGGTAGCTCCCTAAGGTTGTCCTGCTCAAGGAACATTTGATGGACTCCAAATTCAACTATGATCATTAAGGCCTAGCTGACACCAGTGGCCCAGGGGAGACATTTGTCTTGATTTGGTTCATAATACCGTTTTTAGAGAGGAATGGCCTGGCTAGAGTTGTTGCTGTAATTACCGCCTGTTAAAGTGCACTAGAATTGCAGGTGGTGCATAATTAGATAATTAAAGAACACCTTCCTTTACAGTCTAAGAATTGGACTATGTTCCATGGTTGGGAGAGTATTAAGGAGCACCCAGACCAGCAGGTAAGAGGGATCAAACACGGAGTTAGCCTGGAGTCATTACGAAAGGGCTAGGATTGAAACATACCCCACCACCAAGTTCTTTGAAGCCTTAGCTAATTGTTCTCAATAGGCTGCCAGACTGGGAAGATTCCTGTAGTATAAACAGAACATAATAGTTAGCTTGAAATCTGCACAGATGGGTCCGGTTGTTTGAACTGATAGCGATTATCATAAGTGGGCATATGGGACCTTCTTGCTTGCCCTTCTTCAGGTCACCAGCCTTTTGACATTAGGTGAAAAGTGTTCACTCTTGAATTGGGATAACCTATTCAGCCTAACCCCTTTTCCCCTTAGCTTTCTCTCTGCATGTCACTATATTGATCATTGTATGTTTTAAAATGTTTTACTATTTATTTTCCCAGGGGTGTGTGTGCTTGTTTGATCTTGGGATAGCGAAGAGGGTATAAATATAATAAATTCATAAACCAGAGATAAATTCATAAACTTTTCCCAAATCTGTGCTCTTTGTTCAGCTTGTTTTTGTCCAGGATACTTCCATTTTTCAGCACTTCTGAAGTTTCAGAATTCAAATGGATAGCCTGCAAAACAAAACAAAAGGGAAATCTCAGTTATGCTAACTTGCACAGTGTAGACTTTTCTACTTTGAATTCTCACCATAACTTCACAATATTAGTGTTGCTCCTAGTTATTAAACATTGCCTACCGTGTTTTGAAAGGCTTGTAGCAACAGTTCATCATCCCTGAAGTATCCAGACAACATGATTGTGGTGGTGAGGGCAAATCTCCTCTCCAGTTCGCTTGTCTATTAAACAGTAAAATATTATTAAAATCCCAGGAAGATTGGATAATGAAGAATTAACTATTTCTTTGTGGTAACTTTTATTCCACCCTCTGGTCTTTTCCACAGTTACTTAGCCTGTCCATTTTTCTTGAAGCAGAAATTAACCCAGAAATTAACCCAAGGGCAGCTACTGTTTACTGTAGTGTTAAAAGCTAAAGCTAGAAACTGAAAGATTAGGAGCTCTAGCCCTGCCTTAGGCACAAAGCCAACTGGGTGATTTTGGGCCAGTTACTTTCTTTTAGTCCTAGACAGAAGGTAAGGGAAAGCCATTTTCTCCAAAACAAATTCTGGCCAAGAAAACTTTGTGGACTTATCCAAGCAGTTGCCAAGAGTAAACAAAAATATCATACATTATCCAGTATCATCTTCATAATATTCACAGTCATGTACTCATGTGTATTTGAATGATTAATGGCTGACAGGGTGTCAAACTCAAGGCCCGTGGGCTGGATCTGGCCCATGGGGTGCTTAGATCCAGCCAGCGGAGTGCTTCAATCTGGCCTGTGGGGCCATCCTGAAATCAGCAAAGGACCATCCCGCAGTGCTTCTGCCAGTGAAAACAAAGCTTGGGGGCACACATGTGGCCCCCAGCACCCTATTTTTAGCCATGACAGCCTCCTGCAGCCCTCTACCAGCAAAAATGGGGTGCAGGGGGTGCACGTGGTCCTCCCAGGCTCTGTTTTCACTGGCAGAGAGCTGCAGAAGGCGATTGGGGCTGAAAAATGGGGCATGAAGGGCCACACTTGCCCCCCTAGGCTCCATTTTTGCTGTCAGAGGGCTATCAAAACAAACTAAAAACAAAACAAAAGGAGAAATGTTTCCCCTTTTGCATTTGAGCATGCAAGAAG
>JANHFL010001690.1:190407-201530 GCA_032468155.1 Oxyrhabdium leporinum | reverse complement strand
TTTCTTTCTTTCTTTCTTTCTTTCTTTCTTTCCTTCCTTCCTTCCTTCTTTCTTTCCCCAGGTTGTTGGGGGCAAGATGCTGACTCTGTAAACTGCTTAGAAAAGGTTGTAAAGCACTATAAAGCGGTATATAAGTATCTAAGTGCTATTGCTATTGCTATTTATTGATTTGTTTTTGAGAAAGGATTTGGATAATTTCTAAGGCCAGGACAGCAATTCCATTTGCCCCGAGAGGCTCATGCATAGCCCTGCTTTAAGTCATAATAGATGGATTCAAAAACAATGTTGAGCCAGAGCCAATCAAGTTACTCTTTAGGGTTATGTATGAACCAAGCTATAAGCATGAAAATTATAGCAATAGCCCTTAGACTTATGTACTGCTCCATAGTGCTTCACAGTACTCTCGCCTGCAGAAGGATAGAAGGCTGAGTCAACCTTCAGCTGGTCAGGATCAAATTCCTGGCAATGAACTGAATTAGCCTGAAATACTGCATTTTAACCACTGCACCACCATGGCTAAAATTATATTTTAGTAATTTGATTTTATTTGTTTAAAAAATAAGGAAATATATCTATTTTGGATCTAAACATTTTGAGAAGGATAATTTCTGCTGAAAGGTAAATCTGGACCTTTGTCTGACTAAAATAGCAAGCCTTTCCCACTCAGTATGAGCTCAACTTACAAGAAAAGTTGTAGATGAAGGACCACAGTATCCATAATAGGCAACCTGCCTAAAGTGAGGTGACCAGAAGAAACCACTAAACTAAAATAATGATAACTTGTAGCTTGTAGGAAACTAAAATAATTATAACTTGTAGGTTACCAAGAATTATCTTCAACACAGGCCTGCCTAAGAATAGCTTTCTTCTGGCCACCTCTCTCTTCTGGTGGGGAGGGGAACCTCTTGTGAAGAAGAGATGTCATTTCCTTTGATAGAAGTTAAACCATCTTGCCTGTGTTCTTTTGAAGAGTATAACTGGGAAGCTGCTAGCCCTGTGATATCTCCTGATATCCTGAAATGCATTTTGACAGGTCTCAGGAAAAGATCACAAGGTTGACAACTTTCCAAAACAGATATTCAGTGCAAAGTATCAGAGAGTTTATGCCATCCACCCCATTCCTAAACACTGAGTTCAAAATAAACCAATTCCCTCTCATTCCCAATACAATCAGAAGCTTAATTAAAAATGTCATGCTTAGCCTATAATACTAAATATTCTTCTTAGAGGATGGAGGCAGTTGAATGCAGTGAGATTTCTTCCAGGTAAGATTATGATTCCAGTTAAGAAATGCAGAGTGAATTCTTATGGTCATATATGGGATAGGGTCATTGATCACACGGCTACTGGGCATCAAAGAAATGAGATTTCCATTCAGGAAATTATCATATTCAATTGTATACTAATGTGTAGAGGAGCCTTTTAAACAATACAGTAGATTTTCTTCACTACTTTCATTCAGATATGAAACTTTAAGAGTAAAACGTTGGTGAAGAAATAGTTTTTCAATTTGCCAAAGAAATGGTCAAGATGGTAACAACTGCTGCAGCTGATTTATGTATAAATTTATTTTTTTATAAATTTTATAAATCATAAATAAATAAGTTTCAATTTATTTAAAAATGCATTGATCTCTGGGAATCAGCTATAACTTATATCTTAATATTTAGTGAAAGTAAATGATGAAATTATACTGTGCATTATACTAAAGAGAGGATGGGTATCACATATAAAAAAAAGATGGAACATTAACCACATGAAGTGATAGTACTGCTTTATATTGCACTGGTAAGACCAGACTTGAAATACTGAATCCAATTCTGGTCACCACATTACAAAATGACTTTGAGACCCTAGAAATGGTGTAAAGAAGTGTAACAAATGTGATAAGGAGTGTTGTGACTAGACTATATGAATGAATTACTGAAGGAACTAGGTATACCTAGTCTAATGAAGAGAAGGATTAGAGGTGATATGATAGCATTTTTCCAGTGTTTGAGGATTACAGAGAAGAAGGGATCAACCTATTCTCCAAGGCACCCGTGGACAGGACAAGAAATAACAGATAGAAGATCATTACAGAGAGATCCAACCTAGAATTAATTTCCTGACAGTGAGAACAATGGAATGGCTTACCTCCAGAAATTGTGGGTGCTGCATCAATAGACATTTTCAAGAAGAGACTCGATAGCCATTTGTCTGGAATGGTACAGGGTTTCCTGCTTGAGCAGGGGGCTGGACTAGAAGACCTCCAAGGTCCAACCCTATTATCTAGGTTCTAGGTTCTATACATTCAGAGCAGTCATCTTGACTTTTTTTTTACATATGCACACACATACACACCTTGGACCGCTTATCTTTAAAGAGCATTTGGACAAATGTGTTTACCTCTCTCCAACCTTCACCCACAGTGATAAGATGTTCTGACCTGAATTAGATAAGTACTGTATACATAAATGCGTTCTCTCAACCCAATTTTTCTAGCCTTTTGCTGCTTTATGTCTCCAAGCACTATTTCTGAATACAGGAGCAGCAATAAGAGGAAAGTTTAGGAACAAAAGCTTGGGCTGGGATGGAAGAAAATGCTAGCATCATTTTGAGCTTTTAAGAGGAAGAAGCATGGTTGGATATATTCTGACATTCAGACCCTTTAAAAAATAACATTGGGGTTTTGTATGCTTCTTCTTAGGGGAGATCACTAGAGCCAGAGTTAGTGGAAGAGGCTGAAGGAGAAAACAATGAAAACTATATAAGATTTACATGGAATTATTGTTTTTGACAATATTGACAATATTTGACAATATTGTTTTTGACAATATTGTTTTTACAATGTATGTATTTCCATCAGGGCTGTCAAACTCTCAGCCTGCAGGCTGGATGCATAATGCGCTGGCCATGCCCATGCCCGGTTTAGCGAAGGAGAAAAAAGTCCCAATATATCAGGTGACGCTGTCCTGACGACATGTGTTTGACACTCCTGATTTACATAATGCTCTTATATTCAACATTTTGAAAAGTTACCTAAAGAATAAGACGATAGATCTAAAGAATAAGACGATAGATCTCGAGATTAGTTTAAATCACTGTTGAAAAAAGCACGGGGTCACTCTCTAATTATCCTCAAAATCTAAACTTCAGTTGTGATATAAACAGAAGTTGTGTCAACTATAAGAAATGCCAGCTGCTAACTCACACGTTTGGAATAGAGGCATAAAATCAACTTGGCCTAAGCATATCTCAGTGATGACTCCACTGGGATGACCTTCCGCTGGGCAGGAAGATATGTTCCAGATTCCAGGTATGTTTTGTAGCACAGTTAAGAGGGCTTTTAGAGACAGGACAGGACTATCACAAGAAACTTGGGTGCTATTAATGGATGGACCAAGATTAATACTGGGTTACTTCATTTGTAAACTCTACCATTGCACCCTTACTTAATAGTAACAGGAAATATAAGCTGATGCTAGTAATGTGTAGCAACCTTCACTTATTCCAGGGCATATTCCGCCTTCAGAAATTAAGCACAGCACACTTCCAATCCACTGAACATATTCCATGTGTCCATTTGCCTGTGTGTGTGTGTGTGTGTGCGTGTGTGTGTGTGTGTGTGTTTCAGGTGTGGAACGCAGAAGGGAGAGGAGACCAAACTAGATCTGGCTTAGAGCTGTACTTTTTCTTCTATTGGTTTGACTAATATTCAATGTTAGAAAAGCAACAAGAAAAAAAATACAATGCAGTTCATCAAAGTAAAGGATTCAATTCACATTTACCAAAGTTTATTGTGTTCCCTCAGTGGTTGTGTCAATAGTAATCTCATTTATCTTAGCATCTCATTTCAGTTGATGGATGCTGTCCTTGCCGTTCAAATAAATAGAGTTGTATTATACTTCCCTTATTGTGCACCGAAGGAACAATAGACTGAATCTGCCTTTTAGATAGATGAGCAATTCTATTTTTCTTTCATTCAGCTGGAATGCATATTGCCCATGATATATGCATACCGAGGAAAAAGATACACTTTCCTTTGTATCAAGCTTAACTCCTGGTAAGTGTGTGAAAACATCTATCTAGATTTCTTGGTAATGGGATGAATATTGTTTGCCATTGTCTTCTTCTGCAAGACTTTTCTTTTTCTTTTACACTTTCCTGTCAATTCTACAGCCTGAGATTTCCTCGTGGTCTCTTATCCAAGTACTAATCAGGTGCAACTCTGCTTATCTTTTCAAGATTAGATAAGATTGGCCATGTTTAGTCATCAACTGAGTTAAACATGCAATATATGTTTTGTAGACAAGGTTTGTTCCTGTGTTTTGTGCATGCCTTCCAGACTGCAACTGAACAAAACATGGATTTAGGTTCAATCTATATGGTGCTAACTGATTTGGCAAAGCCTGCTCTACACAATGGATGTCCCAGACTTCTTGATTCTCTATTCACAGTGAACCAAGAATATATCCTCTTGAAAGTAAGATTAGAAAAGCATGTTGGGTAAAACTGTAAGGTTAATCTTGTTCAGCATCCTGTTTTCTACTGACCAACCAGATATGTTTGGAAACTTCATACTTACAGCATACAGTAAAGGCTAAATATGTCTTGTCAAGTGATAGTCAGTGGTATATTACCTTAGAATGAAAGCGCAGTAGAGGTATTGTGATAAATATCAGTTGAACAATATATCTTATTTAATCAAGTTTAAAGCCATTCCAGCTAACAGTCATTTTAACATCCTTTTCATATTAGGTAGAAAAATATAGTTCATTCTAAAAACATCCCAAATAAAATAAGATTCCTCATCCTGTTTTCCCAAAGCAATGAAAAATAGAATTAGCACCCATTTACAACTATATTATAAACCATTTCATATTTTCACTAAAGTCATTCCCCTTGCCTCTATTAAATTAATTTATAATGGAATAAAGTGCAATTTCTGCTTTGACACATATAATAAATTATGCTCCAACTATATAATTCTACATGTATAATTAATTATATTAAGTATCCACAGTTTAAACCCACAATTAGATAACCCTAAGAGACAATCCTGTTAGCATTTTTTAATAAATACTTGTGTTAGAAACTGTTTAACAGAGCACCTGATAACTGATATTGCAGTGTGAACATCTGTTCCATTATTTCCAGAGAATGCTAGTTTTTAACATAATGCTGCTTGCATAAAATATGCATTTGTTCTTCACTGTCAAGTGCCTCTATTATTTTATTAAAAAGTTTTTTTTTTAAAAAAAGAATATAATCAGACTTCATAATTTACGTCTGACATTTTCATTACAGAAAACTTTATGCAAAATTGAATTCTAAAATTTAATTTCCTGTGATGTTTAAATTACTTATTGTCTGGCTCCTTTCCAAACATTGCGATCATTTGAGGCCCATTTGAATTTGATTAAGGATATGTTTAACTGCTGCCAAAATGTACAAGATAGAAGATTTTTATGTGTAATTCCAAAAATACAAACTTTACGTTTATTTTGTGTTGGTTTCAATAGTATTTTTTTACAGTTGAAAAAACTTAAATTGATTTTGTAAAGAATGCTCTTTATTCTTTCTTGGGGTCTTCTCTTATCTGCTTCTGACATAATAGACCTACACCAGTTCAACAATCTATCATTTGAGTGCATATGTCAAACTGGGGCTTAATCTACTGACCTCATGCCTCTTCTATGCAAATCTGCTCATGATCACATATACTTTTCTTCCAAAGCAGTAAAGTTTAATACCTGAGTAAGACAAGGAAAAGAATGAGCAGGTTTTTTATTGCTATGAAGTATTCACACTTGGTACAGATAGAAGAGAATATTTGTAGCTCCAGGTTAAACTGTGGGATCCTTGGGATCCTTTGAGATTGAGGCTTTCTTGCAGGTTTCATTATCAAACTAGGTAACATCAATAGTGCACTATATATTCATACTTGGTTCTGCATGTTACATAATATTTCCCACTCTGGTGCATTATTTATTTATTACATTTATATGCCACCCATCTCACTGTCAAGCATCTCTGGACAGCTTACAACACTTATATTGCATGGAGTCTGGTGCAGAATTCCAAATTTATGTGAAATCCCTCCAGACTGGAATTCTGAAATGCCAAATGTAAAACTAACTTGTTGAAAAGCAATCTATATCCATTTTTTCCCCTGTCTCCCACTCTCCAGCTGTCAGAGGAGATCAGGAAACTGCCTTTATAGGAAGGCCAGAACCATACTTTATTGACATAGGCTATAATAAGAGAATCCTGTAAGTCTGCATAGGTTTTTTCTTCCCTCCCTTTTTCGCAAGGAATTGGGGAAATGTAGGAAGAAGAGCAAGCTGAGCTGGAAGGCGGAGTTAAACATGTCATCAGTTTGGAGTCATTGTATTGCCACAAGAGACCTAAGTCCAGCCCCCCATGAATTCCATTGATCTTTATCTAGCACCAATTTAGCTTTGACCTTTAATTGCCTAGATTCTTGTATTAGAGGTAGCAATAATATACTTTCTGTGCTTTGAACTCAGCAAATTGTCCTGGTCATTTGTGCCAGATAGGAAACTAGTCTAAGTCTCAATACCTTCCTGCCTCCCTGAGCTGAATACATACTTCTGCACTGGTCATTGTGTTAAGGCTTCTGGATGGCTTCCTATACTAGCCTGGTAGGTCTTTATCATATTGCAACTGTTACTGTTGTTTGTCATGGAAATAAGATACAAGTTAAAGACACCTTTGAGTCAAATTCAGCTCCTGGTTCATTTCATAATCACATCTTTATACTTTTCTTGACAACGGTATGGAACTGACTTCCCATTGCCTTCTTCTTATGCTTTTGACTACTCAATTTAGCCTATCTCTGCAAGATTTCCTGGTGATTTCCTCTCTAGTTACTAAACAATGCAGGCCAAGCTTTTTCAAGATCACTGCCACTTGAATTAGGATAAATAAATATAAATATACAGAAGCAATGCTTCAATATATTTTAACGCAATGTTTCCCAACTTAACAACTTTATGACATGTGGAATTCAGTTCCCAGAATTCCCAAGCCAACATGGTTGGCTGGAGAATTCTGAGAGCTGAAGTCCACATATATTTCAAAGTCAAAGTTCAGATACACCCTTAGAGAAAATGTATTACTACATAAAGTGTGAAAAATGAGTTCAGTTGATTATGGCAATCCTTTTTAAGGTGCAGTGGGCCTAAACTGCAGAACTACTGGTATAAAATGGGCCAGTGAAGCATTGGAAAAGCAATGTCAGAATTACAGAATTAATAAAGTCCACATTTCATAGAAAGATTTGGAGCATATTTTGGAGAGAGTGAAAAACTACATTTGCTTTCACATCACTTCCCACAGATTTTTATTCCTGATCTCTGTTTTCCCAAGTGTTTCTTTCTTTGTATCTCTTTTTTCTGCAGTTTCATTGCTATTGCAGATGAAAAGATACCAAGATCTGCTGGCCTGCTGTGCTAAATTGCTAGTATTGAATCTGATGCTGAAGTGGGCTGATTCTTAGCACGGCTAAGAAATTTAAGATGGATTAAGTGTATTTGAAACTAAATGAACTGAAGGGAACGTTAGGAGAAAAAAGGTGCATAGTACAATTCAATGATAAATCACATGATTTTATTCTTATTAAAATTGCTTTTATAACTGCCTAGACAATTACTCTTAAACCTTTTGTGACAATTTCTCTTTCACCCTTTGTGAAATCTCATAAGACCTGTTCGATTGTGCAGCTGAATTTTGGGGAAGCAATTGTCAAAAACTAGAACAGGATTTCCTGCCTTTCTGAGATAGAAAATACATGGAAACTTTCAAATGTTTTAAATCATTGCAGTTTGCAGTGACATGGATCCTTCCTTTGTATTATGGCCTCACCCACTGTTGAATGTAACTTGCCACCACTAATTGCCCTCCTCTGCTTGATATCATTTATGATATTTATTATTACTACAGTGTCATGATTATTATTCTTTGAGTGACATTGTATTTTTAAATTGCCTTGGTAGAAGGTTCTTTGTAGTCATTTAAATTTGTTTTGTTCTGAACACTGTGTATCAATCAGTTATCTTGCTTGAACTACAGTCTTGAGTTCCCAGTTTAGTTTTAGTCTAGGGGTGTAGCTTTAAGATCAGCAGAAAACTCAGACTGCATTTTCACTCTTTCTTTCTGCTCTGATATTAGGAAAGAAAATAAACACTGACTATTAATCAATCTTTAATTAGAATAGAGTTGGAAGGGACCTTGGAGGTCTTCTAGTCCAGCCCCCTGTGCAAGCATGACATCCTATAACATTTCAGGCAAGTGAGTGTCCAGTCTCTTCCTAAAAACTTCCAGTGATGAAGCACGCATAAAGTCTGAAGCTGTTGCTCCACTGGTTAATTCTCCTCACTGTTAGGAAGTGAATTCCAGGTAGCTTCTCTCCTTGATTAGTTTCCATCCATTGTTTCTTGTCCTGTCCTCTTGTGTTTTGGAAAATAAATTTACCCCCTCCTCTTTGTGGCAGCCTCTCAAATACTGGAATACAGCTATTATGTCCCCCTACTTCTTTTCTCTAAACTAGCCAAACTCAAATCATACAACCATTCTTCATATGTTTTAGTTTCCAGGCGTTTAATCATCTTAGTTGCTCTTCTTTTCATTTTATCCAAAATCAAGGTGGGACAAACTACTCTATTTTTTTAGACAACTTTTGAACTTTTTGAAGCACTGGTTTGTTCCCTTAATAGTTAATAGTTTCCCTCCATTTTCCATAACAGTTTCTCATTTTATGTGTATTTATCTATTTGCATGAATCTTTTGCATGCATTTTGTAGCCATTTTTCTTATCAGAGATTTACAGTAAAACCAGCCTCCGTTTCCTTACCTCATGCACTAAAAAAAATACACAGAAAAACACAAATATGAAAATTCCATTCAGCTAGCTCATGTAATCACATGGACTTGTCTATGTAGTTTTCTAACAATATATTGATTTATAAAAATATTTTGAATTTCTCATACAGTACATTGTCCTGTATAAATTTCTCTAACCAGTTCAACATTAGGTTCTCCTTTGATTTAGCTATGTGGATACATTCTGTAGATACATTCACCTTCCCACATTAGTTTAGGAAGTGCAAATTAGGGTCAGCTTGCATTCAAATGCAAAGCAAATTATTTTCATCTGTGACTCATATTGGCTTGCAGAGTCTACTCTTTACATTTTCTAGAATGTGGATGTGATTATTACTACAGCAGGATCTATACTTTCAGCTCAGTTTTATTCTACAATTAACGAGGGGCTGAGCCAAAAGGAACTGCCACTTAAACAGGGGGGAAGCGAGAGAAACTGTAAAATGTTTTGTGGGTGACCTCCTAAGTGTTTGTCTTATCTTAACCTCCGTGAGATGGCAAGGTGCTTTTTTCTGTTTTTCATTATCAGAACTAGTCTCTTGATGATGCCTCCGAGAGGGGAAAGGCAACTGAAACTATCCAAGGCTACCATACTTCTGGGTTGCCAGTTGTCAGAATGCTCAGTGTTCAGTCTTCCAGGGTTCCCAATTCCTGAAGCAAAAAAATAGTCTCCAACTGGAAGATCCCTTCACAAACTTTGGTTGGTTTGTGGTAGAGAAATACATCCTCAATCCCCAGGTGTTCAACTGACTTCTTAATTCTCAGCTACTTGGCCACAGCAGCTTTCAAATCTGTTATCAAAACACACATTTAAACATAGCAATAGCAATAGCTCTTAAACTCTTATACCACTTCACAATGCTTTTACAGCCCTCCCTAGACAGTTTACAGAGTCAGCACATTGCCCCCAACAATCTGGGTCCTCATTTTGCCCACCTCAGAAGGATGGAAGGCTGAGTCAACCTTGAGCCTGGTGAGATTCAATCTTGAGCCTGGTGAGATTCAATTGCAGGCAGCCGAGAGTCAGCAGAAATAGCCTGCAGTACCGTATTCTAACCACTGTGCCACTGCGGCTCTTATAAGGCTCTAAATAGGAAGGAAAATCATTAAACCATCTCTGTAGTGCAATAATATTTCAAATTAATTTAATGTAAATATACGTAAATGAAAAATCATATTTTTCCCAAAGTACCAGAAAACCAGCCTAGAACTAAGGAAAAAAATCATTGTGGGTGCTCGAACACTGATGGTTTTTAAGAAGAGATTGGACAGCCATTTGTCTGAAATGGTATAAGGTCTCCTGCTTGAGCAGGGGGTTGGACTAGAAAACCTTCAAAGTTCCTTCAGATTCTGTTTTGTTTTGTTTTGTTTTGTTTTGTTGCTATGGTTCTATCCCCTGTTTTTGGAACGAGAACTCCTGACATACTATTCAAACCCCAAATACAGCCTTTGGCCTAGAAACAGCTGTGAATATCTTTAAGCAAAAAAGCAGTTTTAGTATTAACCACAGTGAAGTAACTCTCAAACCGCAGATATTGCTGAATAAAGCACTGAAATGTTGGGCTGGTAAGCAATTTGACTTTGTATCATCTAAGCTATCTTTCGGCATTAAATTGCCGTGGTCACTATCCCAGTTTTAAAGATGAAATAAGCTTTGATGGCAGTCAAATCATCTCTAAGGATCCATATAAATAATTACATTACCTCCCTCCAACCATTAAACAACATTAGTGAACTAATCATCCTTCCAGTACTATGAGAACTATAAAATCATAACATTAACCATTTCAGTCCACATCATTACTTTGTTTAGACATCCAGGTCTTCTGATCTAGCTCTGCTTCAGTCTATCCATGTTTTCTCTTGAGCAAGTCCATATCAGCAACAAACTTTTCCTCAGAGGTTCCTGCCATTGTTTTCTGTGGAATATGATTATTGTGGAAATAAACATGGTAGATTTCGTAGAACTTGTGATGACAGAGCATTCTGGTTGTGATACCTTTTGCAAATGTTCCAAACCTTCCCATCTTCAGTGTGGACAAGTCAAAGGAAGATTCTGGTCATTGCAAAAAATAATAATAGTACTGTGCTTATTGCTATAACTAGAAATAATACTGTGTACAGTATATACGTATAGTTAATTGTGTGTGTGTGTGTATGTATATATATATATATATATATGTATATCTTGGGTTCTTTTCGGGTTTTCTCCCGCGTAAAGTTGGCGGTTTCTATCG
>JANHFL010001690.1:177316-190307 GCA_032468155.1 Oxyrhabdium leporinum | reverse complement strand
ACGCGGGAGAAAACCCGAAAAGAACCCAAGATATACATACAAATACCCGCGAAAACCTCAAGAAACATATATATATACACACACACACACACACACACACACACATATATATATACATACATACACACACACACACATACACACACACATACACACACACACACACATACGGTGTGGTGGCCTAGAGGTGGAGCTCTCACCTCACAATCAGGAGGCTGTAGGTTCAATCCTAGTAGAGACAAATATTTCTCTCTGGGCACAATGAGACTATATCTGCTGAATAAAATTCCGCATTGGCGATAGGAAGGGCATCCAGCCAGTAAATACTCAGCTCCATTCAGTTGCCCAGATTCCACCCCACAACTTTGAAACAGCATTCCTCAGCTGGATACAGGTAGTCCTCAACTTACAACCATTTCTTCAGTAACCAAAGTTACAATGGCACTGAAAAAAAAATGATTTAAGACCATTTTTCACACTTACGACCATTGCAAGATCTCCATGGTCACATGATCAAAATTCAGATACTTGGCAAGTGGAATGTATTTATGAGGGTTGCAGTGTCCAAGGGGGCAGGGGTGTCATGTGATCATACCTTTTACAACCTTCTGATAAGCAAGGTCAGTGAGAAAGTCAGATTCACTTAATAACCATGTTACTAAATTAACAGCTGCAGTGTTCACTTAGCAACGGTGGCAAGAAAGATCATAAAATGGTGCAAAACTCACTTGGCCACTGTCTTGCTTAGCAATGGAAATTTTTGACTCAATTCTGATCATAAGTCTAGGACTTGCTGCGGTCTTCTATTTCTTTTTTATCAATGCTGCTATTAAGTTCTCTAATAGATAACTCATTTACTGCCTCTTGAGCATGAGGGCCCAGAAGTACAGTATAAATATCACATGAAAAAGCACAGTAGCTGGTTAAGCTTTTGATGTCCTGTGAGGCACACAGTGCTTTGCCATTAGAATCTTTAGTAATTTTGGCTTCCAGTTTCTCCTGTCTGAGTAAGCTGCTGAAAAGCTTTCTTCAAAAACTGGTGAAACATTTTATCTTCCCATTTATTTCTGGATAATAAGGACAAACACAGATGTGTTTAAGGCCACACAACTTGAGTGCAACTGAGTCAATATGGCAATCAGCAATCTGTTGAACACTGTCAGTAACCATCTCCACATAGATGAATAAATAACCTAATTGTGGAAAAGTATCTAACAAATTATTAATAATATTCTGAGATCAAATGCTTGGCTGTATAGCTTTTTTTCAGTGACTGAAAGTGTGTGGCTGTATTGTAGAGATCCCATAATATCAATGCCTGATTTCATGCAATGAGGGTGCTAAAAAGAACAACTTGAGAAGAATCTCAAGTAGCAAATTAGTTCTCAAATAGCAGCAGCCAAGCAGCACAGATCTTGATCAAATATCTATCTTCGGCCAGTAAAATTTCTAACAACGAATCTGTATAATTTCATCACCCGATGATGAGCATATTGCACAAGAATCAAAGTTGCAACCTCTTAGAAGTATTCCCAAAAGTGCTTTTCTTCAAAAGGCAACTGGACTTTGTTTTTCCTTGAAGACATCTTGCTTCTCATTCAAGAAGCTTCTTCAGTTCTGACTGAATGGTGGAGGATGGAGGGATTTATATTCCTTGCAGTCATCTGGTCATTAGCACTCTCTCTGAGAATTGTTAAGGCCACTTGTCAAGGCCATTTTATCTGTGCCCTCAGGGTCACCTGAATAGTGCAAATAGGTGTGGAACCTTCTTGGAACTGCTGAAAGAATGTTCCACACCCATTTGCATTATTCAGGTGACCCTGAGGGCACAGATAAATCTCCAAGTAGCCTCAATGATTCTCAGAGAGAGTGCTAATGACCGGATGACTTCAGGGAATACAAATCCTTTAATTCTCCACCATTTAGTCAGAACTAAAGAAACTTCTTGGATGAGAAGTGAAACATCTTCAAAGAAAAACAAAGAAGGTCCAGTTGCCTCTTGAAAAAGCATCTTTGGGACAACAATGACCTGGATGACTGAGAATCTCCATAAACTCTTAGAAGTAGGTGTAACATTTCATTTAGGCTGTCACAGAAGAACCTCCCATAACAAAAAATCTGCATCGATATGAAAGATTGTAGCTGATCAGGAAGCATAGTGGCCATTTAGTGGACTGAACATATATGTATGATCAACGGAGTATATTTTTATGAATCGAGTAACAGTTTCTCAAACAATAGAATCAGAATCATCCCCTGTATCATCTGGATTCAATTTTCTAGCAATATATTCAAGTTAAATTCATATGGTGGTAACTAGCAAATGAGACCTTAATGACTAGGAAGGAGAATGTAAAGCCATGTGGCTGAAGCACATCAATAAGCAGATAGTGATCAGTCCACAATAAAGACCAATGATTATGAAAATCAAAATGACAACAATTATTTTTCAGGCAGGATTATTCCTGCTTCTATATTGTTTCAAAATCTGCATGTAATCCATTAGAAGGCTGAACAATAGACACAAGAACATTATCTATATACTAGTTCATATTTCACCACCTTGACAATTTTAAAATATGTGGACTTCAACTCCTCCATGCTGGCTGAGGAATTCTGGGAATTGAAGTCCACATATCTTAAAGTTGCCAGGGTAGAGAAACACTTTACTAGTTGATATCCCCCTCAAAAAAAATAAGCTGCTTTTTCATAAACTTAGGGCTATGAAATCATTTATAGAATAATTTCTTTAAACAAAATTGTCTTGAAATATTACAAATATTTAAGTTGGAAGGACCAGCTGTGACGTTTTCCTTTTTGTGGGCTGCAGCTTTGGTTATGAGCATATAAATAGTTTATAATCAAGCTTATTAAAAATAAAACTCCACCTTCTTCCAGGGTCAATCACTATCACAAATGGTTTGCCATTAACTCTAACACTTTCTTTTAAGAATCTACTAAACAAATAAATCTTCCTTCATCTCACTGTCAGTTGCTCTTATGGCTGTGTGTCTGAAGTATTAGAAGGTGATGTTTTGTGAGCTGGTCTCATAATATATCTCCAGCTTTCTTGAAACAGACCAAGTTAAATATTCTCCCCCTGCTTTTTAAAAAAAAAATCTTGCAATTTTCATTGCTGCAGAATGCTATCGGGAACAGTTCAGTAATCCACAGTGATAATTTGACTTACCTGCACTTGGAGAATCTTTAAAGATCCTTTGTTTGTGGTTTAATACAGTAGGGAAGCCATTTCCAACCTTAGAAGTTTCAACTGTAAATGTTTAGTACACAGTGAGTTATGAATGCATTTTCTTGCTATTTCATCTCAAATAACAAGCTTCTAAAATCTCTGCATTTAGCTAAATTCCTAAGTGAATCTACATATTCATAGGAAAGATAAATTCATAGGAAAGATAAGAGTGGACTCTTTCCACTCAATGGACTGAAGACATGACTACTTGCTGTCTGTGAGTGGACTGTGTATGGAAAAATATAATGAAATATGGGACTAATTTTTACAAAATACAATTAGTTAAAAGTAGCATGAATGATATAACTGTATTAAAAACATGCAGCATGAATAACTATATATAAAATTGCAAATATTTACTGTTGTGATATATTATTACAACTTTCTTTTCTTTGTTCTCCTCTCTCTCTCTTTTTTAAAATGCACTGTGTTTTCTATTTCCTTGACAATGTCTGTCTTTCTATTTTTGTGGCGTTCTTTTTTTGTTTTTTTCATTATTATTTTAAAATGATAATGCAGTAAAAGAATTTAAAATGTGAATCTACATATTCTGTTTAGGTACTTCTATTCTATACCCAAATTCAAAGCATTCCATCACAATATTTTTGCATGGAATGAAATACAAGCAACAATGGCTTGTATAAAAAAAAATACTTTTCTTTCTTTGCAATTTGGAAACGTTCAGTTGTATAGGTATTCCAAAATAATGTTGTAAAATTGTCTAATAGCGTCATTTTAGACATGGTAGATAAATGTATAGGGATTTCTCATTAGCTTGTACAGATCTTCTACATCCATATCCAGATACCAAACTGATAATGTTCCATATTGCTATAATGTGTTCTACTTTCATTGCCAAATTGTTGTCTTTTCTGCAGGTTCTTAAATAGCTTCTGCAGAACAATACATTACAATAAAGCTCCTTCATTAGATAATAGCTTATAACTTTCTGTCTGTCTCTTTCATCTTGCTAGCTTTCTCATCTTATTTTTACCTCCTTTCTTTCCATCTCCTTTGTAACCATGCTGGACCTGTAGTCTGTAGAGATCGATATAAGCAGCTACCCTGCAGCCAATAACTGTATTCTTAAAAATCATTTATCTGCTGGTGATAGCCAGTGTCAGGTCTCTGACAGCTTCCTAGACTGAAAACTGTTAATCCCAAGAATAACTCACTCAAAATAACTAATTAGTCAGATTTATTAATACATAGGTTAAAGTAGCAACACAAGAATTCTACCAAGTTTTAAATTTTCCAATAAGGGATTGTACCTAGGAAAAATATGGTGGGAAGGTTCTGACTGGTTTTTCCCCTGCTGTTTTGATGTAAGGGTGAGAAACTGAGTCTCTTCTGAGAAAGCAGGACAGTCTTTTTCTTTTTTCTTTTTTTCCTTCCCAGGGTTTTTGGTGGGTTTTTTTGTTGTTTTTTTTGCAACTCCGGGGTTCATTTTTGTTTGTGATGTTTTGAATCAGTCAAATAGCAATAGCACTTAGACTTGTATACCGCTTCAAGTGCTTTATAGCCCTCTCTAAGCAGTTTACAGAGTCAGCATATTTCCCCTACCACCACAACAGTCTGGGTCCTCATTTTAGCGACCTTGGAAGGATGGAAGGCTGAGTCATGCTTGAGCCTGTCAGAATCGAACTCCTGGCAATGAGAATGCAGAGTGTGCCTGCAATACTGCTCTAACCACTGTGCCACCACAGCTCTATGCATGTTGAGGCATTAGTATGACAGGAATTACTATGACTTGGAATTAGCTTGTTGTGAGAGTCTGACTTCATGGACTGATTGAGAGAGAGAAAGAGAGAGACTGGCCCAAAGTCACCCAACCAGCTTTCATGGCTAAGGCAGGACTTGAACTCACCGTTCTCTGGTTTCTAGCATGGTGCCTTAACCACTAGGCCAAACTGACTCTCCTTTATGTTCAGATGTTTTCCAAGCAGCGTCTAAGCTTCTGATCAGTGTGGGAATCAGCTGTTATACTCACAACCAGTTATGAGATTGTAATCACATCTCATTCTAAAATTATTCTCTGGAATGTTCTCATTATTATTCAGGGATAAAAACTGTTTCTGAAGGACCAAGTTCCAAGCACAGAGTTGTAGTGCACCAGACACATTCAGCAGTAATATGACAGGTAGGGATTTCTATGGTCTATTAAAAAAAATTCACTTGAGTTTAAGCAGGCCTCCATAGGGCCACATTGAATGTCCTGGTGATGCTTGGTTTCTCTGTTTATCACTCTACGGGATGCTCTTGAAGCTGAATAGGAATTGTTTCTTTGACTTACGTCCTGTTTCCATGGGAGTATGCAGCGGTGTGATCATCAAAGTCTACAGGGTGGATTTGACAGTGCAATCAAAACTCTGCTTGGTTTTTTGTTTTGTTTTTTAATGTGTGTCACAACTGCCCTCTTGACTTTTGGGCTACACCCTATAGAACCTGTTGACTATTTTCCTGCAGGAAATATGACTATACTGTACTCCCTCCTACAGACCTGGGTGTATACATTGTTTTTATTTTTTTCCATCTTTTATTGATTGTAAAATAATATTTTAATGTAAAATCCTAGGATAAATTATGGCACCATAGCAATGGATGAATATTTGAAATAGGGCGAAGACAACCTTTGAGACTATTGTGAATTATTGAAAAGCTGATGTCTTCCCACGAAATTACCCTTTACTGATTAAAGTTGCCTTTGGAAGCCTCATAGTCTGCTGTGTCACCAAGAGAGGTGTGATTGGCAGGAATGGAAAAACAGGGGCTTTTCAGTGCCCTTCAGTTATGATATACCCTCTTGATGGACTAAGGTTTAGCTTTGCCAGATCTTTTTTTTTTCCCTCTCCTCTGGCTTTTAAAAACATGATGTGCAGCTTTAATGATGTTGATCTTTCAATTGTTAGCAACATTTTTAGAAGTAATTCTTTTACAAACAAAGAAACCTCATTAGAAGATGGGAAATCATCCAGCCTTCTCTTTTATAGTTTGGTAGCTGAATTTTAACAAGAGTTTCCCAGGAGTCCCTTCTAGCACATCAATGATAGGAAGTCTTCTCTTGTTTTAAGAAACCAATTTGGCAGTCTTTTAAATGATGCTGCACTTGGCCTTTTAGCCAGTCATCTCCTATCCACGAAAGTCAGGCCTATTAAGTGCTGATATAGTGCCCAGGGTTTCCAATCGAGTGGACTCCTTTTAACATGTTCTATCCTTATTGTGAACTGACACTACAGCCCACTCATTGGAACCTCTACCGCTATTTGCTGCAGCATTCTCTCTTTGGGTGAAATGTGTCGGAACAAATGCAAATGTCACTTTAGATCTGAATCCGATTCAGAGAGATTCTTCCATCACTCTATATGAAAAATGGATGCTCCAAGATTTCTTTCAGTCCTGCGATTCTGGGCTTGGGAAAGGTGATATAATTACTGCATTTCAAAAGAAGTTGAAATGTAAATAAGGGTGAATGCATCCATTTGCAATTGTGTGCTTTAGCAACTTATAGATTCAGGGAGATTCTGCAAAGAGCTTGGGATATTTATGAGTGGACTGAGAAACAGTCCCATGGTTGGCAGCTAGCCACAGGTGGCAACCTCAGGCTTTCAGTGTGATTTTTCCCAAGTGCAACTCTGCACTGGTTGCAAATAGCTACCTACGTACAATTGAACGTGTTGGCTTTAATCTATGCAACCCTAAACAACGATGGCTTTCTCTAGCTAGAGTTGATCCATCCAATATGTTTATCCCAGGAAACATTCATAGGATACATATGGATGAGGGTCAAAACAAAGCTAAGAGATGTGCATTTCCCATTATAATTCTAGGGCTGTGGCACAGTCTTCTCCTAGAAATTACATTTTGTGTATCATTAACTCCTTTACCGATCAAGATTTTATGAATGGTTTTAATGATTCTTATTACCATGAATATTGATAGTTTAATTGTCTGAGTTTTGTTACCATAAATGTTTTCATTTACACATAGACAGATTATCAACAGATTACAACCTAACCCTTTATATGAGTATCTGTCAGTTATGTGGTCAGAAGGCCATAACCTCTTGCTTGAAGTATTGAGAGAATGAGAAAGACAATTTCAATTAGGATTCAAATATAAGAAGCAATGGGAGGAGACAGATCCAAGTAGCAGATCAAAATACTCTACATACATGCATATCTGAATGAAAATGTCTAGGTTTTCTACCAAGGACTCAGCCAAAACAGGAACACTAGACAATGTACTAAAAGCACTATACTATCCAAAAAATGGTCTTACTGCAGTCTTGGCAGTTTGCTACATGTAAAGAACTAAGTTCCCAGCTTTAGCCCTGATAGCTTCCAACACTAGTTGACTAGCTGAATTCTCAAGCATCTTCATAACTTATTCTTGTAACTTGTTGTGGAGGTAGGCAATATATTTATGAAAGCAAAAGGCTTATCAAGCACCATGAAACCCATTAATACATGGCTACAATGTACAAGGTGATGGCCCATAGCAGCAGTCCTCTCAATCTGAGCAGTATGTGCTTGCTGTGAACATCTTTTAATGATCTCTCAGGCAGGTGAGTGAAGAGGAGAAGGGTTCACAGGCAATTGCAGGGTTAGTTGCAATTGCAGTTTCAGTGAAACAACTTCCCTTTGAAGATTAACCTGCCATCCTTGTTTTTGGCTTTCCAGAAATCATTTAAGACCGAGATGTTCCAAAGGGCATTTGGAGAGTGAACTTATCATTGTATCAACTGCCCTATGGTAGATTTACTACGTTTTTGTGTTTGTATGATGTAAACCACCAGTCTTTTCTTGAGTCTGGTGATATATAAATACAATCAATAGATTGTATTGTTCAGCCAAAGAATAATATTTGTTCAAACCTGGTATCTAAACTTTAGATGAAGATACTTGTAAAATCCAAGATTTTCATTTCTGCATAGTTTTATGTATATACAGCATATATAGCTATAATATTCCCCAGTCTAACATCTAGAGCAACAAATAATGCTTTATAGCAGTGGTTATATTTCAGAAGAGTGTTTGGGAGCTACACTAATGGAAATAAGAAACAGAGACATAGAATTGCTATTTCTGGCAATCGTCTTCCTGTCGCCATTCTTTTATATGGTCTATTTTTATAGTTTTCTTTCTTTTATATTATTCTCGATGAGTTTGCATAGCAGAAGCAGCATCAAAAACGTGATGCTTATTATAAATATAGTATATCAAATATCACCAGATTGCCAAAGAAAATGGTCTTCAGGAGCCAGTAGGAATTTTAGAGCTCAGTTCTGACAATGTCAAACCATAGGATGTGGGTAAGCCCTAATTCTCTTTCCCATTGTATTTTCTTATTGAAGGTGGGAACATTCAGTAATCTAAGAAGTCATATGACATGATTGCCACTATTTTATAAGCTGCCGGATTGGTGGATTTTATTCAATAAAGGCAATTAGCAGCTGATGCACATTAAGGTCTGCTACCTGATGTCCTCTTAGACAAAACCAAATCTCATAATTTTGGACCTGTTAGAAGAGACGGTCAAAGATAGTGCTCTGTAGCATATGTTCATCAAACATTTATTCATGGTCTCCTGCAGGAGTCACAAATTTTCATAACAATTATTCATAAAGCAGCTTGCTTTTAGGTTTCATTGTTTTAGCATGGTGCCCTTTCCGAAGCAAAAGGAGTTGCTAATAATATTTTGGGTAGCTTAGTTACAATATTCTGTTTCACAAGTCGTGTTACACTCAAATTTGAGTTCAGCAATTTTTTCTGTTCCCCAAGGAATTTGTGAACAATAAATCCCCAAGGAATGTATGACTTCTATTTAAGGTAATGTGCAATGTTATTATTCCTAACAATTGTGCAAGGAACATTTCACAGTTAAGCCAAGATGTTATACTGTTCTAGGTGCTAAGAGCAAAGAATGCAATGAAATTACATACTGCTGAAAATCACTTGCAATCAAAATACTAAGACTGAAAAATCAATATACTGGGAATTTGAATTCTCCCTAGATCCTTAGTTTTTAGTGTTAGAAATGAATTTGGCTTCTGTTATGAATCTTTATTTTTTCCTTATCTATTATTATCCAAATTTCTGCTAGCCAAATCTATAATTACTCAAGTCACACAGTGATATTCATTCATATAAATGTAAATCGAGGATAGCTGGCATAGCTTTATAGAAGAAAAAATGTGTAATGGAATCCACCAATAAGAAAGCTAATTAAACTCATGTGGGAGACATGTGAAAGAACTCACCTATAGATAACATTTCCCCCCACCTGGAAGATGGATTTTTCTGTCCCAAATAATTAACTTTGAATTGGGAGGAGGATGACCTACATTCATTGAGAAGACCAGAATTAGAAGTTGGTGCTGAAAATAAGTAAATGAGCAGGAACTACAAATAATTTCAGACATCTCTGCTGAAAAGGCTGGAAACAACCTTTGAAAGTCAGAGTGAGCTTGGGAAATAAAGTTGCAAATGAATGTTAATTCTTTTGATGAGATCTAAAGAAGGTTTTTCTCCTTTTGATTTTCTTCTCTGTTTAAATCCTTTTTTCTCTTAACTCATCTTCATTCAATTTTTCTCTACCTCAATTTTTCCTCCTTTCTAATGGATTTAAATTGTTGTTGTTGGATAACTGGCATACTTGTTACTCAGAACATTGATCTGCCAGTACTGTATCTATTATAATTCTTGCACATCAAGTATCACTAAATTGTCAGTACAGGATATGGTATCTTCAATATGCTGATGAGATATAAATGTACAGCACCATTTTAGGACAACCTGGCAATTCTGTGGAAGTCTTCTCTTGCTATCTGAACGTTGATGGGGTCTGAATGGGGAAAAGCAGACTGAAGTTCTACACAAACAAGATAGACTTGTTGTACACCAAGGCACTTAGCCAGCTCTGGTATTGTCTGTCATCATGGAAGCAGTAACCCCGAGGGATCATTCATGGCTAGCCCTAAATGGGTAGGCACAGGTTATGGTCAGAGAGTCTGCCCAACTTTGACTCGTGTGCCACTTGCCAACCTAACTGGAGCCCGAGAATCTTACAACAGTAATTCATACCTTCATTACTAGATTGCACTACTGCAAGGTGCCAACATGGGACTATTTTTGAAGATAACCCAGAAGCTATAACTAGTATGGTTATATAGTGAGCTGGTTACTGATAGGTGTCATGCATCAACAGCGTACTACACCTATGATTAAGGACATGCAATATGAACTTCCAAATGCAATTCAAAGTGCTGACCTTGACCAATAATGTTCTATTATTGCATGGTGCCAAAATATCTTCAAGGCTGTGAATCGGAATCAGCCCATCCTGCCCAATCATCATGAACTTCACATTTCCAAGAGAGAAGAGGAGCTGATTATGGACCCCGTAATCCAGGTGATTATGCATTTTAATTAATGAAATATCCCATGGATATTAGATTCACCTCCACAGTGGTGGCTTTATAGAATATATTAAATTCCAGAATTATTTAGTGGTTAAATGTTGCCCATGTGATGACTGTTAGTAGTGAATTGACCTATAGGGAGATGATTATAACTAATGGACTTAATTATGTTATTGTCTTGGTTGTTTTTTGTTACTCTGAATATTTTAATGTTTTGTTGATGTTTTAACTTATCACTACCATCACTTCATGGTGTACTGCATTTTAATCAAGATTTGATTAAATCAAATGTGTCATTTAAATCTAAAATGGTGAGCTTCTTGCAGTTACACAAACTGTAATCAGGATTTGCCATTGATTTTGAAGTTTCATTTCTGCAAGTGCAAAATAATGCTTCTTGTAATATGAACTCACAGTAAACCTCAGATCTTAGTTAAAATGAACTACACATTGAGGTTAAGAGGGCAGTAGGCACAAATAACCAAAATGTTTTTTTTCCTTAGCTTGATATATAAACATGGTTTCTCTGTATTTTCAGTGAATGCAGTGGATCAGGCTACATCCTCTCCTGAATTTGATTATTAGATGTGTTTTTTCATATACATTCACAATGGAGTGATGACAAACCCTTGAAATTTATTACCACTCAGTTAATTTATTTATTATTGAACATTTTATTAACCTATACACTTTGCTGCCTGTGCATCTTTAATGGGTTTATAGTAGGATTATTCATTTATTCCTCTGCCTGAAATAGAACATCCATTATTCACTTATGACACCTATAGTTATTAATTATATTACTCTGGGCTCTCCCATAATAGTGAAACCACTAATTGTGGAGCTATAACGCATACTTATTTCAAGAAGCATGTACTTTCATAGTTGTTTTCAAGAGGCAGTGACATCCCCCTTTCTTGTATTTTTATGGAGTTCAGGTGATGACAATGTTGATGACCAAATCAAATTAAAATATCTAACTTGTCTATTTAGCAGGACATTAATACCCGCAATAAAGATATAAATATTTCTTCAGGTTCACTCTCTCAACCCTGCTGGAATAATTATATAAATATATATTTCTTAGTGTCATAAAAAAGACACAAAGTTGAGAATAAAAGCAAGACTTGAGAGGGCTGGGACAATTTTATATATCATAACGCCCTTTCTATACTTACTTTGTATTCAAGTCCAAGTAATCAACTCTACACTAGTCCCTTAAGAAGAAATAAGGTTCTAGATTCCTTGTTTGTTCCTTTTATCTTTGACTAGAAAACTCATACTCCTGTAGGCTTGTATTAAACACTATGTTGTATGTACCTTCAAGGTTTTCAAAAGTACTGTCGTCGTCATCATCATCATCATTATCATCATCATCATCCTAGTCATTGTCTATCCACTGCAGGATGAAGCCATCTTCAGCATGTTTCCAACAAATGTGGTCTTGAGCTTTATTTTGCCAGTTGGGTGTGCAATGCTTGCTGATGTCATCACTCCATCTTATTTTAGGTCTCTTTTACGGACTGTTTTTATCAAGTGGAATCCATTCTATGACTGCTTTAGTCCACCTGCCATCAGTTCTTGTTCCTATGTGACCAGTTCTTATTCCTATGTGACCAGCCCATTTCCATTTCAATTCTTTTACTCTTTTGATGACATTGTATATTTTCCTTTGTTCTCTAATCCTGTACAGGTCTTTCTATCTTATTTTGTGATGCCGAGCATGTATCTTTCCATGGCTTTTTGCACCACTCGTAGCTTTTGTATTAATTGTGAGGTTAATGTTCATGTTTCACCAGCATATTTTAGAACTTTATAGTACTCTATAAAGAGTGGTAACTAATATCCTGTACCCCCTTGTCTAAATATCAACACTGTGGGGCTTTTTGCAAAGGCCAACACAACCAAGCCACTCTGATCTGTTATTGCTTGAACCATGTTTCCCAACTGGTTAAAATATTCATAAGGGCTCAGCCAAAATTATTATTAGGAGATTCTTTTACCATTGACACCATTCCACACTCAACCACCACTGTTTTGCCACCAGGTCATCTCAGCCCTTTCAGTCTTCTCTTTTCTTTCTTCCGTCCTAATATCACCATGAATTATGTACAACTGAACTTCTCTAGAAGGCAGTACAAAAAACTGCAAGTCTAGGGTCTTTAAATGTAACATAGAAAGGAAAGCTCAGGTGTTCCAGCTGCCATCTGTCCATTTCAATAGCAGATTCGACCATTCATTTTATTTTTATTTATTTATTTTTGTATTTATATACCGCCCCATTCCGAAGACTCGGGGCGGTTCACAGCTTCTGTTTAAAA
>JANHFL010001690.1:146692-160458 GCA_032468155.1 Oxyrhabdium leporinum | reverse complement strand
GATTTGAACCGCTAGATTGAATCAGCAGAAGTGGCCTGCAGTTCAACACTCTAACCACTGCGCCACCTAGGCACTCTAACCACTGCGTCACCTAGGCTCTCAAATGAGACATACATTTGTCATAATCAAAATACCCCACTAATTTCAGTGGGTCTTCTCTAATCATAACAAAACATAACAGAGCCAACATTGAACTGAGCCACAATTTTCCAGGAAATGTAGAATAATATTTACCTCCATAATTTTACAGTGTTGGCAAAAACCATAAAATAATTGGAGAAATATGCAGTTATTGTTGAAGCTTTGGTTTAAATCCAAGAACCCTTATCAACAGCTTTAAAAGTGGAGGAAAGAGATATCCATTGCTTTTTACAAGCATATAGGAAATAATTTTTCAGTTATATCATTTTGTGGACTTAGAAGAAAGTGACATAAAACTTTTTGGGAATTCAGTGCCTGAGTGAATAAGTAGAAGATCACAGTATAGTGTAGATTAAACAATGGGAATATTTGTGTTGTTGTTGCTTTTTTATTGAGTTAAACATCAATATGAAAACTACATATTATAGACTAGAGAATTAAAAAAGAAATGAAAGCAAAAATAAAAACGAAAGTAAATTTTAAAAATATCTTTAGATATTAAATCATTGTATATATACAATGATTTCAATGAGAAAAATAGGTTTGATGAACTGCATGTTCCCTGTCATTCTTATCTGTAGTTTTATGCGCTAATAAAGAAATGCAAGTATATTTGTAATCAGGAATTATGCCTACTTGGCAGTGGTGGGCTGCAACTGGTTTAACAACCAGTTGTGTGAGCAAAGCATTCAAAAAACACCAATTTGAAGGTAAGTAGAACAGCTGAGGCGCGCGAAATCCATTGTGCTGTGCAAATCAGCTGAGCTGAAAGAGACGGAAATATAGGACAGGATAGGGCGGGGGCGAGGCCAGCTGATCGTCGGAACTACTGGTTCGCTAGAACTGGTCCGAATCGGCATCAGCCCACCACTGCTAATTGGGTTCTTGGATTGCAGATAGGATTACAAGCAGCTGATGGTTTCAACTTCCTTTCAAATGTCCACACTAAATGTTGTGAATATTATTTCATGCAACCAGGTACATGGGAAGAATTAATTGTAAACTTATGTTTCTCTCTACAGTTTAATCAAAAATAGTGTTGTGAATGTCACTTCTTCCTCTAAATTCTATGGATCTCTGAAACACGCCATTGATAGCATTTATTTGATTAGGATAGCTTTCTCCAACCAGGTACCTTAAAGAAGTGTTGGAATACAGTTCTTAGAATTACCAACCAGCATGACTTGAGGGTATCTAAAGGTTGAAATAATTGCTTTAGGGTTTTAATCTAACTAAGGGAAGCACAGTAGCTCAGTGTTAAGATGCCGGGCTTGTTGGCTGGAAAGCTTGTAACCCAGATTCAAGATCCAAGGGCCATGCAACAGGGTGCATGCCCAACCCCTGCAAGCCTAGCAGTTTGAAAGCATACAAATGCGAGTAGGTAAACAGGTTCCACTTTGGTGGGAAGGTGACAGCGCTGCGTGACGTCACTCTGGCCACATGATTGTGAAAATGTCTTGGCTCAATGGTCTTGAAATGGAGATGAGCGCTGCCCCCTATAGTTTGCAACGATTGGCAGAGTAAAATCCACAAGGATCCCTTTACCTTTTTTAAAAAAAAAAAAAAAATCTAACAGTGTTAATAAAGAATCTCAATAGCCAGTTGTGGAATACTTCCGTTTAGAAATACAAGGCCTTCGTCAGGGAGTGAACGATAAATGCCCTATATGTGGTACAGTTACATATGAAGCTTTTAAATAGGAAAATGAAGTCAGATTTGCTTTTTAAGAGAATTAATAAAGCTTTACATGATTTAAAGGCTGATTCATAATGACATTGTCCTGATTACTTCAGTGGCATGACCTTAAGATGAGGATCTGGCAAGAGGCTTTATTGAAGGACGTTACTGTATTTCATTAGACAAAATGTGTGCTGTTCCAAGATGAGGTGCAATGAAAGTGGCCCGTTGACAGCGGCTTTCCAGCCGAGACTTACATCAGCAGAGTGGATAATGCAATTCAGGAATAAGCCACCTCGTGCAATGCTGTTTTTCTTTTTACTACATTAGGGAGGGCTGAAATTTTAAGTGCTATTTACCTACCGTTTCTTTCAAATTTCTAGAGAAAATATAACCAGATGCATTATATTGCGAAATGCCAGCCAAAATATCCAATATACACCTATCTTCATTTTTGGTCATATAGAAGGGTAATCCAAACAGGCGCAGTTTCTTATCCATTGAAGAAAATCATGGGAAAAAAAATTAATGGCTTCTCATCCAGACCTACAATTTTAATTCTGCATCTGTGGTGGCACAGTGGTTAGAGTGTAGTACTGCGGGCTACTTCTGCTGACTGCCTGCTGCTGCAATTTGGCAGTTTGAATCTCACCAGACTCAAGGTTGACTCAGCCTTCCATCCTGAGGTGGGTAAAATGAGGACCCAGATTGTTGGGGGCAATATGCTGATCCTGTAAACCACTTAGAGAGGACTATAAAGCACTGTGAAGCGATATATAAGTCTAAGTGCTATTGCTATCAGTATTCATATGTATCATCACAGTCAACACATTATGAGATAATAATCCTCAACAAACCAATTGGCTTTGACAGGCCATTCAATACCTAGTCATGTAAAATACTTTGCATTATGACAAGATAGCTCTCAATATTTTCTCCATAACTATTAGGAAGATTGCTTTCACACATTCAGAGGATAAAGGAAATATTGTTTAAAAAATAATATTAGCATAATGAACCCTGGGACTACTTTTTCCATTAAGCTGCTGTCTATCAAAAGAGGTTGGTCTGTGGTGGCTTAAGTTATTTTAGGAAAGTTATTTCACTGAATGGATCTTTGCTTATGTGGAAAAAGATAACCACTCAGTCATCTTTTAAAGTTGCTGTTGTTTTGCTTAGTCTTTTCCACACTGTATCCCTCGTGTTTCATTTGTTATTTTGATAAAGACAGATAGATTATTTAATAATGTGGGCAATCTTTGTGAATGATTGTGCCTGGCATTTTGGTTTCTTTTTAATTCTGTACAGTTTATTGTCTCTTCAAGGTTGTTTGAGTGTATGTTTGAATGGCAGAGTATGTATGAACCATAGGTGGACATAAATGATCTTTGAGATTCACTACCAAATTGGTTGACAGAAAAAAAAATCTCTGAATTTCTAAAGCAAAATAATAAATGTCAGCTGTACAATGGGTACAATATTTTGCTTGTTTCAAGATATTCCATGTCATTCCAAAGACTCAAGACTGTTTATCAACCAAGCACTCATGAAAACCAACAAAGATAATTCCATAATATTGGAATGTAGGGCCAAAAGAGCATTTGAGCTATCCTCTTCCAGCTCATGCTTCTTGCTGACATAGAATCAAGGTTGGCTACTTTTCTACCCATCACTGCCAATATGATTTGTCTGTCTGTTTGCAACACACTCATGTGTATTAAATTAGATTTCTTGATTTCTTATATCAGAGAAGTAAAATACAATATGAATAATAAAAATAGAGCGCTTTCTGTATGAAGAAAATTAAGCTGTAGTGAAATAAAGCCTTATGAGTTCTTGAGGGTGACCATACCTGAAAATTCACTCCAGTAATTTACCTTATTGCTTAAAAGCCTACTTCAAAAAATTACCTTTACTTCTAAAAGGGAAGGCTACGATCAGTGTATCACAAAGGATGCTAATTTGATTGCACCAATTTCCCTTAATGCAAAGAGTGAATTATTTTTAGGCTGCAGATGATTTATGTGGATATTGATTTGTTGATCAATAAGGGCACAGTGTCTAATTATTGATAATCCCTCTCTAAATGAAAGATCGAGTGTAAGGAGAGCTGGTTAGAGAACTCAAGATATAAAGTGATTCAGTGTGAAGCTTGGTAATTGAAAGTCAAACTAATCTCATAAATTAAATTACAGCAATCTATAACATTTACCTGATAAATCCTTTTGAAAGCTTTATTTAACTTTCAGTGTTCTTTCTGAAAACACTGTGTACACTTTCAAAGGTGTCACATTTTATGAAGAAAGATCTTTTTGAAAAGATATATGGCTTAGGTCTCATGTAAATAGCTTCAGCATATTTGAGCAATGGCGTAAAAATCAATTGGAATATTTAGATGCTGAAAGGGACTTTTTATTCTCTAACAATGAGATGGGATGAAGAATATAATTATATTTTTCTTTAAGTCAAGAATTATTTCTACTTTTTTATCTAGTGATCCCATTAATCACATTACACAGAAAATCAATTACATCCCTTGCATTCTTCTATATAATCATCTTTAGAACTCAATGATTCTTAGTTTGGATGCAACTATCACTATACATAAAATAACCAAGCAGGTTTAATTGTGCATTGCTCTTATGAATATTCCATGATGTTTCAGTTTTACATATTGTAAGCTACTAATCATTAGAATAGGTAGCGAGAAATGGATGTAATTAAATAAATAACTAAAATGGTGTCTCTTTGATTTTCTTTACTACTCATTCTCAGAGAACTGAAATAGTTGGATTTTAGAAGATTTTATTCCAATTATGTCAGTCAATTCCCTACTATATTCTTGAGATCTCATTGTTCAGTCAACTGAATCAGTTTCATGTTGTCTTTGTTGACCAATTTGTTTCCTCAGGGTACTGGAGGCCCTCAAGAAATTTGTGTTTTGTTAATTTCTCTCTTCAGGTGTCCAAGTGGGAACTGGTCATTTGGAGATATACACCAGGATACCATTGGATCAGAATCCTCTAATTGGGTTAACAACCATATCTTGATAACTGCAACACTCCTTTTGTGATTCTCATTGGTGCAGAGAAGAGCAACAAAGATGATTAGGGGGCTGGAGGCTAAAACATGAAGAATGGTTGCAGGAATCAGGTATGTCTACATTAACAAAAATAAGGACTGGGGTGACATGACAGCAGTGTTCCAATATCTAAGAGGGTGCCACGAAAAAGAGGAAGTCAATCTATTATCCAAACCACCTGAAGGCAGGATAAGAAGCAATGGATAGAAACTAATCAAGGAGAAGTAAGAGAACTAAGGAGAAATTTCCTGACAATTAGAATAATTAATCAGTGGAACAACTTGCCTCCAGAAGTTATGAATGCTCCAACACTGGAAGTTTTTAAGAAGACATTGGACAATCATTTGTCTGAAATGGTATAGGGTTTCCTGCCTGAGCAGGGGGTTGGACTAGAAGACCTCCAAGGTTTCTTTCAACTCTGTTATTCTGTTATTAAATTTTCACTTTTCATAGAGTACCTGTAATGAACCAAAATTGTCAGTTCTTAAAGCATACTCTACTCTACTATTATCTATTTCTCGAGTTACTGTTAAAGTATGGTCTAGGAAGATTAGTGATCACTTTAATTAAGTTGATACACACCATGTATCATAGGATTTTTTTTCAGCCTCATAGAATCACAATCAAACATCTACCTGATTACTATGAATCAATATGTAAATTTCTACGATCATCTCACTCCTTCCTACCAATATTTAGTTTTTCGTCTTTTTCCTGCTAACGTCCCAATATCTCTTAACAATCTATATATAAAATATTTAAAGTTATAAAATAAAAAATGAATTATAGCATAGTTTCATTTATTAGATTCTTGATTCACATACAATTATTGAATAGACAATTTCTCTTCTCATTAGATATTCTCCATTTAGTGAAGAACATCCCTCTCTCAAACCCAAATTCATTTAATAATTTCAATAGCATAAGATTATCCCTAGTTTCTCACCTTAACTTTAAGCTACTAGTTAACATAGTACTTACTGCAAAGCTATATCCCTAATTTTTCATCACCCTAAGCACCCTTACAGTTAGATGTAAACTGGTATATGATGCATTATCAGATTCTAATAAAAAATTCTACATAACTCAAAAGCTTACCTGACCTGTACCATAATCAGTATTGGTCTAATAAAAGTTATTCCCTGTTTTCTGCTCCTTGTTCTCTCTGCTGCCTAGCAAGTTATGGATAGAAAAGGCTTCAAATATCGAGAGATATCTGATATTTATCTGAACTATGTATAAGAAGATGGATAAGAAGAAAAGGAAACTTGTATTATTATTAATATAGTAAGTGGAACGTAGCTCTTTTAAAGATATCATGTTAAGCAGGCTCAAGAAGAACCAATATTGGTGAGGTCTAGTTCATACCACAGACATTTCATAGGAAATGCAAGAATTTGGCTGAGGCTCTGGCAAAGCTCAGAAATTCTTGGTCACCATATTGCCACCATCTTGACTTCACATGGACACAGTCTTTAGTGGCAATGGGAATATCATGCTCTTTTCCCCTATTGTCTGGAATTCTTTGTAGTTTATAAGGAAGTGGACTGGATACTCTAAGCTATTCTATGTCTTTTCCTGCCTCTCAAATCATTGGTCTTGGATAATTATTATCAACTACTTTCTAACGTTCCCCTTTTTGAAGGGTTTGCTGATAGTAGTGATGGATCAACTACCATTAAGTAGCATCTTAAAGGAAGCAGACCTCTGTCTGAACCCTTTTCAGTCTGGGTTCAGACCTGGGTATGGGACTACATGATTTGCTCTCTTGGATGACCTGTGTCAGAACCTGGAAATACAGTATATAGGATTATCTCCTTGTCATTTTAAACTACTCACCAGCTTTTGACACTGTTGGTCAAGATATCTTATGGAATTGCTAGAGATGTTGGGGATTCAGGGCACTGTTTTGCACTCCTTCCTTTTGTGAGGTGTTTCAATCCATTGTAGTGCAGGATGAGAGGCAGGTCAGAAGGTCTTCACTCATGGGGTACCATAGAAATCAGACCCTGATCCCTGCCTTTTAATGTCTATATGAAGCTGCTAGAGAATGTCAACTGACAATTCAAGGTATGTTATCATCACTATGCTGAAGATACTCAATCGTAAATCACTGCCCATATTGTAGAGGAAATGCTAGTGATTTCTATCTTGATGCCTGGATACTGTTAATGTATTGGTGGGAGAGAATAGGTTTAAACTGAACCCAGGCAAATGAACTGCTATTCGTGTATTGAGGGTCTTCTTTGGTGCCAGTATTATCTCTAGACAGACAGGCAACTGGATGGGTATACAGGAGCAAAATTGTGATTTTGAAATTCTTTTGGACTTGTGACTCCTACATAAACCACAAGTTGGAGGCCTTGAGTAAGGAAGTCTTTACCTAGCTTCAGATGTTGTACCAAATGTGACCTTACCTGATGTGAGACTTAGCAACAGTAACTCATTCTCTCACCTGAATCAACTTCTGCAATGAGCTTTACATGAGACTGCCTTTAAAAACTACACAGAAGTTACCATTAATCCAGAATGCAGCAGACCAGAGTTAAATGATTCCCAATTTGGTGATTATATAGCAAATGCACTGCAGGTCATGTGCTGGTTACCAATGCAGTTCCAAGTACAATTTGAAATGCTAACCAATTCGACTCTTTCTAGATGGATACTTGGATACATATGGGACCATCCCTTCCAACAGATTCAGCCCAAACTGTTTGATCATGCATGTGGGGGAGGGGGGCTTGTCTCACTTTTCCAGGATGCCAGGGGAGATGAACTGCTTCCCTACAGACTGCCTTTCCTCCCCAATGGATTTTAGGTAGTTATTAAGAGCTTTTCTTGGTAATATCACCTATATCTCTTAGGTTCTTTTACTATTTATTCTATTTATTTTATGGAAATCTTAATAGGAATAATAAAGGACAATGCAAAGTAAATACAGAAAGAAAAAGAAAAAGAGAACAGAAAGTGCAAAGAAAGAAAAAAGAGGGAGAAATGAGAAAAGAAAAAAGAAGTGACATCCGATCTTCATCACAACTAGAAACTTGGTAATTCTTCACCACCCACTAAGTTACCTGCAAATAACTTTTGTTCCTATAGCCCATGCCTTATTTATGTCCCAATACATAAACTATACCTCTTGTTGCTTTTCCTCTCCTTTTTTTTTCAACTTCAATTCTATGTTGTTTTAATTCCGTGGCTGTCCAATATTTTCTTTGGAGCTCATTTTGTTGCACCAAATGCACGTAGGGTTGACTGTTTAGCACATGTGAGTGTCCAAGAAGCCTTCTTCGTTACAGCTATGAACTAATTGGTTTACCTGACTAACTTTATAATTTCTACTGCAAAGGGTCTTTGGAAAGTGAGCTGAGAAAAAAAAGAGAAGATAGGAAAGAAACAAGTAAGAAAGTGTTGGGAAGGTAGAGATGATGGAATACAGGTATTTAGAGCAAAGGGGGACAGCTGAACAAAGAGAAAAGAGAGGAAGAGAGAGAAAAGAAAAAAAAGATGAAGTCCTAAGTAGTGACTAATTGCACTCATGTGTGGATATCAGCAACAGAGGGTCAATGGAAATGTAAGACATCATTGCTTTTGGTCCAATAATCTACCTGTTACAAATAATTCTATGAATAGCTGAAGTGTCAGTACTGCCATCTTGCTACACCATGCTTCACTTGCTGCCATTATGCTTTCAGAATTGTGCTTTCAGAAATGAAAGAAGGGAAATATACCCAGATGTCAATCTACTTAAGAAAGAATGACTTGCACTTGTCCTTCAGAAAGTTTTGAGTGACTCTGAGGCTCTGAGGTAGTTTTTCATCAAGTCATGGAGGAGGCAGAGTTTCAGCAAGATGCCTTAGCCATAAATCACTGTCAAAATATGTCTCCCAATATAAAAAGAGAAGTGCCTTCTTCACTGCTCCAGGAGATATTCTTAACAGTATGGAGTTAAGATGATGCAAGGTATCTTTCTTTCTTGCAGCTGTTGTGAAATAAAAGTACAATATATTTTGATTCAGGTTTTTGCGTCTTCTAAATAACAATCCATATTTTTTGAATACAATGATTGACTATCCTGGAAAGGAGATAGGCAAGCTTTTCTGTGGCTTTCTTCTGGTATTCTGCTGTTACCCCATTGCCCTGCAAGCCAATTATATTGTAAGTACAACTGAGGAAAGACAAAGTTTTTTCTATTACTACAGACTGCCCCATCATGCTTTCAACCCTGCCCTCTGCTGCAATTATTTTCCTCAGAAGTGAATGGTGCTGCCATTTTAAAATAGGAAACAAACTGCACTGTTGATTCCAAAAATTATCAACAGCTTACTATTCCATCACCCAATGGCAATCATTAATGTTGTGTGTGATTAAAATGAAACCACTCTACAAATAGCAAGGAATTTTTTTTGCAAGGCTAACCAAGAACTATTTTATTTCATCATACAATTAAATGTGAAGCAGCATAAAGAAGAAAGGAAAGATGAGTTCCCCCACTCTTCAGTGAAATCCATGCCACCAATTAAAACTCAACCCAATCGATCACTTTACTATTTAGATAGTTAATTCACTCCAATGACATTTCATTCTAATGCTCAATAATCTAATTACCCACATTTTAAATAAGTGCCTCTAATTACTTAGTAGTAGGGATACTCTTTACAAATCATAGGCAAGAGGTAACCGCTGAAACTATTGCTTTAGCAGAATAATTGTAAGGCCATTTCATCCCAACTGATACTAGTAAGCAACTCCTAAAACAACTCCTTCTGATAAGAGGCTCTCCAGACTCATTTAGACCATTTCTGCCATATTCCAAGGCTATTTTACTGAGTCACATTATACTGTCATATATTAGAAGATAAGATGACCTATTATTTTATCACAGTCCTTTTTTGATGTGGAACATATATATTTCTAAGAGTTCTCCCATTCACTTTTCTTGAACTAATGTGTCCAGTATAGTATGATTGTTCACTTCTTGCTAGACTATTAACTTTTCAAGATGACCCTACTCCATAATAGTTCCAGGCAGTTTATAAATAATCATAAATAAAATATAGATATTTTTTTTAAAAAGGAATACAACTGAATGAAAGAGCCAACTCCATACTACAACACCAAAATAATACTTTCCGACCCCTAAAACCAACAGCAGCAGCCACAACAACAAATCAAAGGGTCTGAACCACCATCCTAACCCAAGGTCTTGGAGAACAACCAGATTTTTAACAATCTGCAAAAATAAAATCAGTAAAATGAGACCAGAACTAATATCTGGGGGTGGGATTCCAGAAATTAGGAGTCATGATAAGGCAAATTTCCTTGGACCCGCAAAATGACACTGCCTAATACAGGACTGTTAAACTCGCGGCCCATGGGCCAGATGCGTCATACACCGGCCACACCCACACCCAGTTTAGCAAAGGGGGGGAAAGTCATGATACATCACGTGACACCACTGTGGCAATGCAAGTTTAACACCCCTGGCCTAATAGACAGCAGCCAGAGCTTGTTACTCTAGCTGACTTCACTAGATAGGCACAAACCTGTGGAGACAAGCAATCTCTCAAGTAAGCCAGCCTTATGCCATAACAAATATGTGACAAACATTTTCTGATAGTTGAATATTTGTATCTACACTTAGTAATATTTGGTTCCAATAGTCATATCTGACAGTTGATTCTACAGCCTTGTAAATTAGTGCTATGTCATAATGTTTTTGAACCATCTTTTTTATTAAATACTTTCTGTATTTTGTCTGTCAAATATCCCACACGTATAAAAATACATTAAGAAGAGCCCTACTGAGGTAAGGCTAAAAGTCCAGCCAGCCATTGTGCTGCTTTCTTCAATAGTCCACCAGCTACTTCTGATAAGCTTATAAACCAGAACTTGAAGGCACATCACTTCCATGCTGTTGCTCCAAGAAAACTGACATTTCATGTTATACTGCTTGTGAAGGGTCTCATAGTTTGTCATAGCAACTATAGCTAATAACTACATTTTTCTCTATTAAGTGTAATATATAAGGCTGTGAACCTCAGAACATTTAGCAGCAGTGAGTTCTGTAACTCCACTTTGTGTTGATAGTCATTGCATTTTACCTGATGATCACCTTTATATTCTGTCATTGTGCTGCTCTCTGTGGGATCAGGAACTTCTATGAATTGACAAAGGAAGACGAAATCTATGTATTTGGTGCTCTTGATTCATAGAAGAGACTATATAACAGCCTTTCTCAAGATTTCTAGCAACATTAACCATGCTGGGAAATCTGGCAGTTGCAGATATATCAATCTAGTGCCAGATTGGAAAAAATTATTTCAGTGATTCAGCCAACACGGTTCCTTTTTTATAGTCTGGCAAGTGAAAGCAATAGGAACTGGGAATATAGGTAGATACAGTCTTCAGATGTATAGCTGCTATTTTCCTCCACATCTTTTTAAAACAGAAGGAAGGTAATTTCTTAATGATAGCAAAGAAAAAAAATAGCTTGAAGTAGAGTTTAATTTTATAAGTTGTGATGAGCCTTTCTTTCATCTACTCCAGGGGTCTCCAAACTTGGCAACTTTAAGACTTGGGGACTTCAACTCCCAGAATTCCTCAGCCAGGCATGCCAGTCTTAAAATTGCCAAGTTTGGAGAGCCTGATCTACTCTAAACAGAGTTTAGGCTGTAGAATACAGCCAACATCCTTATTTGTCTTTACACTGCTAAGAATTTTTTAACATGATAGAAGTTGGTAGATAACATGCAGTGATCATTAGTTCAGTATTCCACAGCTGTCAGCTTGTATCATAATCCTTATGAGAAATGATTTTTGAAACCTACCAAAATGATAATTAGTCCCATGTATTTCAACATGATGGAAGAAATGACAAATTCATATAAAAGGCAAAATTATAGTTTGAATGTGTCATTTCAATAAAGAGGTTGAAAATTTGGAAAAATGAAAATGTTTGCAGACAATCATTCTTTTATGTTAAAATAAAGGTACATTCTCACAATGGAGCAGTACATGCAGCAATGATGGTTTTATATATATGCAATATTCTAGAAGAGCCTTGCCTTATACAACATCCATCAGATGAGTTGACTTCTATTGCTGTAGCTGCAATCTGGCATTGAAATGCACACAATGGGGAATGATGAGATCAGGCATCGGATACTTCTAGAAGGCATCAAATGGGAAAGACTTAGATATGCTAACCCTATGTCCAGCACTGTCCATGGAATATCATCAAAAAAAAGTCAAGATGGCAGGCATCATGATACGTTTGAAGTTCCACTCATTTTTGATATGCATTGGATATAAACATGGACAGAATTTTGATGGTACCATTGTGATGCCATTTTGATGGTTTTGGCCATGCCTATCAGTTCCTCCATAAAACCACAGGGATGATGGAATCCACAAGAGGAAAGAGGCTGCATAGGCACAATCTGATCACAGTTTCAAATGTCCCCTTATTCCGAGCAGCAATTTATAGCAAAAGAGAGGCCCCAGGTGTTGAAATGGAAGTGAGAAAATTGTTGCTTAAATTCTCTGAGATAAATTCTTATTAGAATTAGCCTTTGAAAAATTGCTGACAGATTAGTCAAATATTTATCTTTGTAGCAGAAATATTTGTTTTCTTATTTCAATCCAAGAAAAGTTTAATCCCTTTAATACACTTAATCTCTTATAGCTATTCTCAATTTTCAAACAATTGTCATCCAGTGCAGGCATTGTCCAGTAATCTGCCAATATCCATTAAATCTTTAGATTGTTGTAACCTTTTGTTTAACTTCTGGAAAAGAAGCTTTCAAAGCTTAAATGTTAAATAATAAAGTGTTTTTGTAATATCGTGAAATGCTTGTTCTTGCTTCTTCATTAAAAATGCAAACAAAATCTCAACTGCTTGGCTTTTGGCAAAATTAATTGTTAACCTATGAATAGAATCTTATATGTGTATTTTTTCATGCCAGATTGTTCTATTTTGCATGTACAGAACAACATAATTTGTTTTCACTGAAGCAATTTTGTATGGTCAAATGTTAGGAATGTTTTTGTTTATGACAAAACCTTACTCCAAAGGCAGCTCAGTTCTAAATGTCAAATTTGAATTAAGTTTGATTCCTAATGACATCATGGACACGTATCTATGAACAAAGTAATTTTCTGTTGCTTATTCTAAACCAACTTTTCTCAACTTTCTTTTCCTGGAAGAATCCTTGAAATAATGTTCATGTCTCATGCAACCCCTTGTATAAAAGGAATATTGAATTTAACATCATGCAAGCACAAGCAATAGAGCAAAGTCAAACTAGAGTCTTGGACAAGAGAGCTGATTTCAATAAACATAGAGAGAGCTTGGGAAGGATTCCATGGATGACAATTCTCAAGGGGAAAACAACCCAAGAAGCTTGGGAAATTTTGAAAAATGAGATTATGAAAACCCAGTCTAGCACAATTCTAATAAAGAAGAAAAATAACAGCTCTCAAAAGAAACCAGCATGGCTGCACAATGAACTCTCTGATAAATTGAAAGACAAGGTCCTTTAATGGGAGAAAATATTTCAGTGGCTGCCACAAAGAAGAGGTGATCAACTTATTTTCCAAAGCACCAGAAGGCAGGATAATGCAATGGATGGAAACTAATCAAGGACAGAAGCAACCTACAACTAAGGAAAAAATTCCTGAGAGTTAGAACAATTAAGCAGTGGAACAATTTGCCTGCAGAAATTGTGAATGTTCTACCATGGAACATATATATGTTTTCTGAGGTTTTCGCGGGTATTTGTATCTTCGGGTTTTCGGGTTTTTTCCCGCGTAGATTTGAAGGTTTCTTGGCGACGTTTCGATGAAGTCTCATTCATCATCTTCA
>JANHFL010001690.1:113667-143173 GCA_032468155.1 Oxyrhabdium leporinum | reverse complement strand
AGATAGATAGATAGATAGATAGATAGATAGATAGATAGATAGATAGATAGATAGATAGATAGATAGATAGATCTTCTGAATTATTTATTCATTTATTCATTCATTCTGTTATTTTGCTGGTTCCCTAAACATGTAGAATGATGAAGTAACAGTAAAGTTATCAAGCCAGGGTAGTATTCAGACAGCATTATTAGCAAGCCTCCATTAGAATCCAGACATATTTTATGTAGACTAATCATATTATAGGGCTAAGAGAGATTTACAATCACATTTGCCACAGCAAACTCCAAGTAATCTTCACTGAAGACTGACACCATTTTATCTATACACGATTCCCTGTTTCTCACACAAGTAATTCTGTCCTTTCTACATTGTCAGTTCTGACAGGCTGATTTAATCTGCCGTATTCCAATGGCCTCTGACCACCGTGCCGAGTCATTAACCTTGACTCACGTAATTGAATTCAAGGTTGATTGCCTGTGACCCTCCTCGCTCAGGTCCTCCAAATGTACATATTCATTACGAGCTGCATTGCTAAACGGATTGAACAGGGAAAGCTGTAGCTGGCCGCCTCGTTTGGTATGCAGAGGGCGAAGAGGGCACTAATTGCATGTTAGTGCGGAGGATTAGATTATGAAAAGGAGTGGGAAAATGAAGATAGATCCTTCCGACACTGTCAGATTAAGGGCAGCACCGGGCAGGAATATGACATTGAAATTTAGAGTGACATTAGCAGAAGGGGGAGGAATTAGTGGCAGAAATAGGCTTTTGTGTGCTTTGCCTAAATTCCAGCAGATTTACAGAAGTCAGAGGTTACAGTGGTTTCAAACTATTTTTTTTTAATAATGCTTTGATGTAACTAGGATTCCTTTAAAAAAGAGAGTCCTAGAGGATCCTTGTTTGCCCTCACTGTACATTTTAATTATTACTGTTAATATTGCATTCTGAGCTTTTATTCTGTGTAAACTGACCAAAGTCACTGTTGTGAGATGGACTGCCATATAAACTGAATAAATAAATAATATGTTATTTTTGGGAATCATCTGACCATTTGGTTAGAGGACCCCATACTAACATCAAGATTTAGAGCGATGTTTCTCAACCTAGACAGTTTTAAGATGAGTGAGTGGACTTCAACTACCAGAATTCCCCAGCCAGCAAAACTGGAGTAATAATCAAGAGGTCTAAGCTTACACAGCTCATCAACCAAGTTCTTTGTTCTGTATTGGTTAATTGTCTGTCAACCTGAGTACCAGTTGCCTTTCTTATCATTCCTTTTGGCCTGACCATCCAACGTATTCATAAGTTTTAGCTTTCCTTGTTTTCCACATTATATTTTGCTAGTAGTTTCTCTCTCTGATTGGAATTGCTAACTTATGTTTCCAGGATGAAAGTCCCATATTTCTGTTCTTCAATCGCCTTTTTTTAATTTGTCCAGCAAATAGCCTTGTATGCAATTTTTAACTACAAAAATATGTGCGTTCAGTCCAAAGTCTGATGCTACACATGGAATGATAAGAGCACTTTCTAGAATGTTGAAAAGACTTGTGTGCTACATAAGGGTTGTTAATTTTGAAGCCAATGTTCATGGTAATCAAGCAGGAAAATTAGCCTGGCTGGGACAGCTACTGACAACAACATTGATACTATTATTTAGCCATGTTTTTAACAGATTCCAGCATCTCTAATAACAAATGAGCACCCATTCCACATAATCATTAACTTAAATCCCCAGATTATAATCAGCATTTACAAGGTGATGACCTACAATTGTTCTTATCTTTTCCCCATAAACCTAGCTGGCAAATGCCAGAGCACAAGAATGGCAATACTGTGTTCCATTTTTTAGTCTTCCTTCACTACAAATACTCTTCATGCCACTATGTGGACTTATGGTAAAGCCATTCCTAACAGTACATAGAAAGCAACAAGGGAATGATGGCAAGATACCAATGTCTCTTCATTTCTGGACAGGAGAGGAAATTCCAGGAGGCAGGGAATTCCAGGGAGCAAGTTGGGATTTCCCACTATAATGACACAGGAGAACATAGCAAAGCTATGTTTGCCATCTTTCATCTGACGCAGCTGCTGTGCCAATTAATTTCTAAAGTTACTCGGCCTTGGGATGCCCCTTGAACATCATGGAGACCTAAAAGGCAGCTCTTACTTGCAGAGCTCTTTTAGCCTTCTTTGCACTGCAATGAAACCCTTCAGATAAATAAGCTAGAGAGGCTCCTTGGTGTAATTTTATTCTCAAGTTTTTCAAAGTAAAAAACTTTTCTAACTCTCCTTCACTAATCAGGAACTTGCTTCTCTGTGCTGAAAAACAGGTTATTATAACTGTTTTTGTAGAGTGCTTTGTTATAACTGTTTAGATTCTGTTTTGTCTCTTTCCTTCTTTTAATGCTCTGATTTCATGCAATTTTCACCATAACTCAAACTACCTCCCCCTCAGCCCCATTTCTTGTACTTTTGCTCCCATTTCATACGTGGCAGATATTTTTTTCCAATTCTTCCCTTGTGTTAGGGTTATTAGAAACAGCACACTTGGCCACATGCTACATTAACAAATTAAATTTGGTCAATTGGAACTTCATTGGTGCTTGAGCTAATTACTTATTTCAGTGGCAGCAATTTCCCACTTCACTGAAACACAGTGCAAAAATCTACAGTGTGCAGACTACACCATTAAAAAAGGTCTTCCAGGAAGTACCATCTAAAGCTGAATGAAAAACGCATTAAAGAATTCTGACTCCAAGGCTGTTCTTTGTATTTCCAACAATGAATGGCAATCTCAGGCCTTCCCCATAAAATTTGCTCCTGGTTAACTCCAGCTTTCTTCATTTCAGCAGTATAATTGGGAGGGGGGGTATGGTTGGAGGAATCATATTGCTCCTGCTTTTGTTAAACAATTGAGAATAAGTCAAACCTCTGTGCTGATCCACTGAAAATCATTCAGAGAGACTTATTAGCAGATGCCAATCTATTTTTTGCCCATCTCTGGTCTAAATCATGACTAACTGCAGCTACATTGATTCTATATATTTCAGTAATCTTAAACACGCTTAAAATAAAGCTGAAATATAATTGTTTTATCACCTAATCACTAAAAATGAGGAATCAGGATTGTTAGTAATTATCTTTTTCCAACCTAAATATTGTTTCCTGCCTTTTGTAAATTTCATTTATGTCCATTTTCCCTCAAAGAAATATAGAGATTATGCAATCCTTTTATACTTCTTTAATCTTCTTTGAGTTGAGTTCACTTCTTGGGGACTTCATGGAAACATCCATTGGTTTTCTTGTCAAGATTCTTCCAAGATTTTTTTCAACTTCCTAACCTATCTTACAACCTCCTGCAGGTATCAAAACATCAAAATACATGTGATCAGTGAAGAGAATGTTAGGTATGATTCAGAAATTGTAATTATTGCTAAAGGACAATCATATGAAAGGGGTCCTTCTGAAAGTTATTTTGCTAACCAACAGCAAAAACAAAACTCTAGATGAAAAACAATCAACAGTCTGGATGTCCAATTCATCCATCTATTTACAGGACTTTAGCTTTAATGAATGTATGCATGTCCAGTGGCAAGAACAACAGAAAAGTGTTCTTCTAAAGAGGAACCACAGGATGCTAGAATACTGGATTTGATCCTTGGCATCATCATAAAAAGAGTGGAGGAACAACTAATGTTAATGATACTGAAGCTCTAGAACTGATTTCACAATGGGATGTTTGTATACCCTTCTGTTGGTACCAATGAGACTTGATATATCAATTAAAAATATAGATTCTTATATTTAGAATCATTTGGCAATTGGCATGCTACAAAATAGAATGCCAACCTCAACATTATTTTTAGTTTCTGGACCCCCACAAGTATTCTTAGAAAATCAACATGGTGGTAAGCAGCAATCCACTGTTGCATTTTAAAAATATGACCCTGAGCTTAGAAGAAAAAAAAAAAAACCCTTACATAATTGATAAGACATATTGCCTACGATTGATATTGCCTATGGTTCTGAATAATCCAACCACTTTCTGTTGTGAGTCTCCAGAAAAAAAAGGGTATAGAACTCTGAACCTTCTATCACAAGAGCTAGCTAGCATGGTTAGTGATGAAAAATACCAAATGTTGAGGTTTAGCAGCATCTGGAGAGTCTTGTCTTTCCCACTCATGGTATAGCACATTACGTGTTAAGATTGGTCCTCCAAATAAAGCTCCCATATTGTCCCAAAGGTGCTTTTCCAAAAGGCAACTGGACTTTCTTAATTATTTTTTTCTTTGAAAACATTTCACTTTTCATCCAAGACACGTCCAATAAGCTTCTTGGATGTGAAGTGAAATAATTTCAAAGGAAAAACCAAGAAAGTCTAGTTGCCTTTTAGAAAAGCACCTTTGGGGCAATCATGATCTGGATGATTGAGGATATCTATAGACATAAAGCTCACATATTCTACTCAGGACAGAAATTATGAGAGGCCTGGACACAGAAGCAGCAGAGCAAATCTCCTGCATCACCTTCTCAAGGAAAAATTGGCAAGTCCTGAGCTTGGCTGGTCCAAGCTGGCAGAGGATGTTATTGCTTATTCTTTGTAGTTAATAATGCTCATACCAATTACATTGATTTCCTGCCTGTTCCCTGGAGTCTGTGATGCCAAAGTACAGTGGAGACCCTTAGATGTGTTTTGTGGAGATGGATTTTTTGGGGTAGGGCATTTTCCTTTTCTTCATCCTTCCCACTCTCAGCCCTGTGACCCAAATGGCAACTATGTTGTCCTCATTAGGAAATTATAGGAATCTGCCAGACCCTTCCAGGAATATAAATAATTTGGTTCCATGTCACTTATTACTAGAAAGTCACCTGACTTTAATCCTATCAATCATTTTGACATTTTGACCATTGCTCCGTTAAATTCTTGCTTCTTGCCAAATAAATATCTTGCTCTTTAGGATGAGAAAAGGATAAAAATGAAATGTTTGAGGCAGCAGCATCTTTATTGTAGAAGCAGAAATTTAAAAAAAAATGTTTGCTCACTTCAGGATCTCAGCCAATGCAGTATTTGGCCTAAAGTCCTTGTTTGTTTTTATTCCTTTCCACAATCTCTGTTTGATTTTATGGCATTTTGAAGGGAGTGAAAGATATGATTCTAGGCTATATTAGATAAAATAAGCTTTTTATCTCCATATAAACTAAAGCTGCCTTCCTTCGATATCTATACCACATCAGGCTGAAATAACAATCATGCTGTCAGAATGTGTATTTCAAGTAGCCTTCTAAGAAAATGAAGCAACCACAATATGTCTAATTCATCCTTTCTTACATAGGAATCTAGAACCCTGAAGAATTAGGTTCCTCCAGGCAAAATTCTTTCAGAACCATGTTATTTTGGATATAGTAATGATGGAAGTAGGACTAGCAACAATAATTCTCCTTCTGGAAAAAATACCTTTTTCTGACAGGGTATTTTCAACATGCTGGTAGGGGATTCAATTATGCTAAGCATATTAACTCAACTGGGGGAAGCCAGGTTGGAGAAGTCTGGTATCAAAACAACTGAAAGAGCCATTGCAATATAAATATCCCCATTTGTGTACCAATAATGTAATTATTAGGGAGATTGGGAATACTATAAATAAATATTCTGCCACTTGCAAAGATAGGGGTCTAGAACACGGGTGTTAAACTGGCGGCTCGCAGGTTGGATGCGTCATGTGTAGGCCACACCCACCCCAGCTGTGCAAAGGGGAAAAACGTGGCAAAACATCACGTGACAGCAATGTGATGCTGTGAATTTGACACCCGTGGTCTAGAACATTTGTCTAAATTGGTAACACTGGGAAATATTCTGAGATGCTGCTTCAAGGATGCATATTTTTTTTGCTTCTGTTAGTTTCATATAGGTGAAACAGAAAATATTTTTAAAAGAAAAGCCTTCTATTGTTATATTATATAAATGTGAAAGTCTTCAAGAAAATTGGGGTAAATGTAGCAGAAAAAAAAAGAAAAACAAACAGTAGCCTATAGTTTGTATGGCAGTTATAGGTGTACATATATAGAAGTATAGAAAAGTGATACCTTGTCTAAGTCTTGTTTTCTAATAAGAGAATTGCTGGGATAAAGAACCACTTTAGACATCCTTAAGGATTTGGACATATGCAGTCTTCCATGAAAGATGTTCTTTTAAAAGCAAACTTTAAGGGGAGGGGATAGCCTCCAGAAGCATCATATTAATGACAAACATGTCACTTTTCGCCTTTTTGGGGAGGGGTTGCTTTAGGGCAGGGGTGTCAAACTCGATTTCATTGAGGACCGCATCAGGGTTATGTTTGACCTCCGGGGACCAGGGTGGGCGTGACCAGGGTGGGCATGGCCAGCTCAATGTCGCTCGTGTTGGGGGCTCCTGCAGTGGCCTGAGCGCTCTGCAGCAAAAATGGGCTCCCGAGCTTCCTGCAACCCTCTGCCAGCGAAAATGGCGCCTGGGAGGGCCGCGTGCAGCACTCCGAGCTCTGTTTTCATTGGCAGAAGGGCAGCGAGCCAGTCCTTCACTGTTTCCAGGGTGGCCCCATGGGCCAGATCTAAGTACCCCATGGGCCGGATCTGGCTCCCAGGCCTTGAGTTTGACACCGCTGCTTTAGGGGCATTGGGAAGATTAAAATAAAATAAATACCCATGTTAAAATCCTATATCTTGCTGCTAAATTTCAACTTGCTGAGAAATCCACCCATCCTAAAGTGGTTGAGGTTGAGAAACACAACCCTAGGAGCTGCAAAAAAGGCCAGGGAATCTTAAAAGTCTTATGAGTTACGGACTGTCCTATCATTATTTTGGGAAACTCAAAAGCTCAAGCATCCCAGGTAGAAATGTGGCGTGTATTTATTTATTTACAATATCTTAACAGCCTTGTAAAATGCAAGAAGAGAGAGGACCAAATAACTTCCCAGGCACAGCACATTCCAGAATGTGAGGCTTCCAGTGCAAAGGCCAACCCTTCTTGATGAAGTGGGACCTTTCAGTTGGCCTTCTGTAGACGTTCAGGCCAGATGTGCAGAGTCAATCCTGATGAATCAGCTCCCAATATATTCACCATATAGGACTTTATAAGCAAGGATAAGCACTTGGGAGTTGGTTGGGAAGCTTTAAAATTGGTGTTTTTCTACAGTCACAGTCTGGTTGCTATTTTCTATATCAGCTGGGCCCTCTGAAACATCTTCAAAAGCAGTCCCTTGTACAGTGTGTTATACTCAACAGGATATGAAGAAGAGTGAGAGCCCAAGAGTACTTCCAAGTCACTGACCACCTCCATCAGTGAGAGCAGAAGTCCATCCCATGTAACCACCAGGAAAATGTTACCATATTTTTCAGATATTTACAAGCAACTCTGTCTTGGTAGGGTTTTGTTTTTACTTGATCTAGTCCCTAACAGTATCTATATACCAGAAAAGAATCTCTATGGTATGTCCAGCTCATCTTGGATTGCCATGTACAACTGGGTATCATCAGGTTATTTAAGACAGTTGTGTCAAAACCAGCCAATGTCCTCTTCCAACTGTCTCATATAGATGTTAAATGATGTCTATTTAAATATTTCTTTTAATTTTGCCCAACAAACATACTGCTAAGGAATCCAGGATATTACTATTTCCTTTCTTCTATATTTCGTCTTTTCTACTTCCTCCCTTTCTTCTAATGTCTGCAAATATACATTAGGTTTTTTTTATTAATGGGTTGGATAAATAGTATTGCTGTTAAAACATGAACAATCTTAAAGATGTTTTAAAGAAAATGTCTCAGCAAAGGGCAACATCTTACAAAACTTACCTGGGTGAGAAACTAAGCTGAGTTGGACCTAGTTAATGCTTGGTTGAGAAGCTTCTACGGAATACAAGGGCTGTCAGCTATAGAAACTGAAAAGGCTTTCTGGAAGAAGATGCTGGCAAACCACTTTCAAACATTTCCATGAATTCACTGGCAGTTGTGGAACACCTTGCTTTTACTTTTACTCTTTTTTTTAGAAAACAGAATGACCACTGTCATATGTGAGTAAACCTACAAATGAGAGCCAGTTTTATGCTGTGATTAAGACATCAGGCTGCAAACTGGGAGATTGTGGGTTCTAGTCCCATTTTGGGCATGAAGCAGCTGGCTAACTTTGGGCCAGTCACTCTCAGCCCTAGGAAACAGATAATGGCAAATCACTTCTGAAAAAACCTTGCCAAGAAAACTGCAAGAACTTGTCCAGGCCATCTCTAAGAATGAGAAAAGAAAAAAGAAAACCCTCAAAAACCTGCTTTCTGATACATACACTAAGAATCCAACCTTTAGAACATTGAGCTAATCTCAATATAAACTTAACAAAAGAAGCAAGCTGAATTGCTGTCACAGAATCTTGCAATAAATGCCCTCACAAGATAATTTCCCTGCCATTGCCATTTCTTCTTTGCAACATGCAACTCAAAATGTGTAATACTTGTACTCCTTAACTGCATCTTCACTTCCAGAGTGACATCATATGCACATACTAAACAGGATGATGACATATCAAAACAAACTATTTGCCATCTAACTGAGGAGTTCACAACTTTTAAAGATCTAAGTGTACACCAACCTTTTCGTAGCCTGTTGCAGAATGCGCTGCGGGGTGGGGGGGGAATCCATCAAAAAGATAACAAAGAGTTGGCAGAGCAAAAACTAAAATTAATAGTAATATTAACTAGTGAAATTGCTTCTTGGAGAGAAAGGAAGAAGAATCAATAGGAAGAGGTCAAACCAACAAGGAACCAATACGTTGAGTATGGCAGATGATACAGATGGTTGTTACTCAGAGAAAGGAAGATTAAAAAGATATTGCTACAGATATTAATGATGATGAATAGAGAAACTGAAGTCAGGATGAGAGAAAGAATGAGGAAAAGTAAACAATAGTTGCTAGCAGTGGTAGTGTAGATTAGCTAATTGAAATTTGGTGACAGAATGTGGGGAAGACATTAAAAACCACTATATATTTATAATCTGCCCGAATAGACAGCAGTTCCAAGGTCTTCTAACAGGAAATTTCCAATCCTTTTTAAAGGTAGATAGAATCTGGGACTTTTTACCTGTAAAGTGTATACATTTGTTCCAGAATACTCTACACAGCTTTGCTTTCCTCAGCAACCCCTGACAAAGAAAGGATTTTCCCACAAGAGAAAAATTTGCAAACTATTCCCATAGATGTTTTTTATTTCAGAGATGTTCAGTATTCCTAGAAGAGTCAAATCTTTTGTTTTGAATCTGCCTTAAGGAACTGTTTTACATTCAAAAACAGTTGTGCAGAAGTGTTTTTCACAGACTTTGGTGTATGTTGGCTTCAACTGTTGATTTTCTGATAACTGGGTCTAACATTTCTGAAGTCTACCCCATTCCTAACCATTCACAGTCTTGGATTCAATGAAAGTTAAACATAAAACTACTTTGCCTACAGGGAATTCAGATTCACAATGTGCTTTCAATAACTATATGTAAAACAGCTTGGAAAATCTATGGCAACATGTTTGAGAGGGGAGGTACACAATTTTCTTAAGATGTTATTTTGGTATCCAAACTTTATGGAACATAGTGTGTGGCCTGATTATCAATCTCATCTAGTCGGCAATGCTTTTGAATGGGTTATAAATAGAGAGAACATTTATTCTGTCTATTTTTTTCTTAATGAGATGTTTCTTAGTCTATATACCATCCAACAGCTTGTTATTTATGCAGCCAATCACATGCAAATCAAACTGGAATTCTTTTTGGAAACATCTGCAATGTTTCATCTTTGAAAATAGGCATATAGTAAACAATTGAATTATAGAACTTCAATATGAGTTAGTCCATTTGTTATATTCTATTGCTCTTTTTATTCAGACAGATTATATAGGCACATCCAGCTGTTAACTAAAGTGACCACATAAACAGGGGAAGTAGGTCAAACAAAACAGGTCAACTTCAGAGTTGTTAAATTTCCTCCTTCACTGAAACAGGTGGACACAAAAGTTCAAGGAGGGATACATTTAAGCAACAAGGTGCTTTCAAATTTATGCTTGACCTAGGAATAATCAAGCTTATAAGAGTGGATTAAGTGATAGGACCATAAGATGAAAGGCCCAAAGACCCTTAAAGTTGCCAAGATCATTTAGTAGAAGGGCAACAGACAATGCTGTCTACAAGTTATCTGATCATTGTCTTTTATAAAATGAGTGTATCATTTATTTTAAAATTACAATAATAACATTGAAATTTACATTTTGGCATTCAAGACTTGAAGGGCACAATTTATTCAAAATGAATAGATCAGAAAAAGGGGGAAGAAGACCTTCAAATGTTAAGGAAGTGCACACATGTATTGAGAACCAGAATGTCAACATAAAGGTCCAGTGAAGAGCGTTTGCAAAAGAATGCAGAGTAAGAGAAACATAACTCTGTAAATTAGAGACTTCCAAGCCGGGCCAATCTGGATAAAACCCTCCTGCACTAGATGACAAAAATTTTAGTGAAGTGAGATAATGGGAAAATGAACTACATCAACATTGTTTGAAAACCCACCCACCCAGGATTGTGAGGTTTTAAAAATTCCTCTATGGTCTTTTCAACTGTTTCATTAGCTCTCTCAGTCCATTCTACCTACAGACTTGCTGATGTGTGGAAAAACAGGAGGAAATAGCTAAATTTATATCATCTTGAGCTTTTGAATGAAATAAATAAGGTAAAGAGAAATAAGCCTTGCCTTGAACTGAACACATCTACAACATTACATCTAGTTCTGATATTTTGCTTTAAGAAGACACAGACAAACTAGGCCATGTCCAGAAGTCAACAACTAAGCTAACAAGCAATAAAACTGTATGATGAACAGTTGGAGGTGCTGGACACATTTAACCTAGAGAAGAGAAGTTCACCAGGAGAGATGGTAGCAGTCTTCCATGCTGCCATGTAAAAGGCAGGAGGAGAGTTGTTCGTAGTTGAATCAGAAGATACAACAAGAAAGAATGGGTTTAAAATTAAAGGATGTAGATTTCAGTTGGATATCAGCAAGAATTTCCTAATGGTAAAAGGAAATAGTCTAGACTGCGCAGTGGTGATTTCCTAGAGAAAAAGAGAGCTATTCAACCAAACTTTTTATAGTTTTTTGGTGGCCTATAGAAATATAGGGGTAAATGTTTAGGTCAGCCTTTCTTAATTTGGAATCTCCCAGTGTTTTATGACTTCAAAATACAGAATACTGGATAGCAAGGGGATTCTGCCTACTTTTCTCCCAATCCACTTGGAGATATCAGGATAGGAAAACCTGATTCAGGTCCTTTTGCATAAAGTGAAATAGGCAGATAAGGTTTTGCAGCAAAGCTTATTAGGCAAGGCTTATGCAACCAATTGTGAGGCTCATAAAATATCTCTCACACTAGCTGCCCTTAGGGTGATATTGTTTTATTCATCTTTCATGTTGAGTTAAATTCACATAGAAAGATGGAAAGGTTTTAAAATGTTTATGGTGATGCTAAGTTAGAGTTAAATCTCTGTATGTAATCAGCATCTTCAATCAGAATTTTTAACGGGAACGTATTCTCTTTCTTTTGGCATAACAAGGTGGAAAGTTTACTGCAGCTCTATATCCCAAGTTCCGTGGATGCCACCTGCAGCTCCAGATGTTAATCAAGCAGATTTTGAGACACTGTCATGAAAAGTATATTTTTACAACAATTCACCCATCCTCTTCATAAGAACGAAAACATCCTGAGTTTATTCTTTACAAGAACTGGATATCATTTGAATATAGTGTGCAGAAAATATAGAAACCATAGCAATGACTCATACAGTTACATCTATTTGCTTCTGCAAAATGAATTATCATCTATCTCATTTATTAAAGCAATAAAGTAATCATAGGAAAACAAACCAATCAAAAGAACATAAGGACTAGCATTTACATATGGCAACAGTCTTAACCAGGGTAGGTTCATTTTCCAAAAGGCCACATAATCTATTCTTTTTCAGTTGCCTAGACATTTAGAAAAGTAAATTAAAAGCCATTTGATCATAAGTCCACAAGTCAAGTTCAAATTATGCAGCAATTCCAGCTAATCACATTCATAATATTATGTATTTTTATGCATCCTATACTGTAGAAGCAGCTCCTATAGATCCTATGCCAGGCTTTTCAGACCTGTTTCCTTCTGAATGTTAGACTATAATCTGATACTCTGGAGAGCATCAGGCTCTAGAAGCTAATCTATACCTTGGGATGTTTTAACCTTCAGCTTGCTGAACTGGGAAAGACGTGTCAATCAGAATGATAAGAAAAAATGGGCTAGAGTATTGTCTGAAAGTTCATGATGCAATTGATTTACAGTTAAAAAGTATCTTAAAGTATATTTTATTTTGTTCTATTAGCTGTTTTCAACAGTAACAAAGGCATGTGCCCAGCCTAAGAATCGCTGAATGCCACCTTGAATTGTATAGAACACTAATATCTGTACTGGAAGTAGAGGGCCTTCTCTGTGGTGGCTCCCTCCCTTTTGAACATCGTCCCTCGGGAGATTAGACTGGCCCCCACTTTGACACTCTTTTGCAAGGCCCTGAAGACCTGATTTTGCCAATGGGTCTGGAGAACCCAGAATGGGATGGGTTTGGATTTAGGTTTAGGTTTGTTTGATTGCTTGTTGTCAGCAGTGGGATGGGTGGGGGATTATTGTTTTTATTCTTTGTATATTGGGTTTTTATTTTTTGTAAGCCACCTAGAGTCACTGAAAGTGAGTGGGCAGCCATATCAGTTCAATCAATCAATAAATAAGCCAGCAAGCAAGCAAGCAAACAGCAAGAAATTGTTCCTCCAGTTATAGTACCCATCTTAATTAACGCTGACATAATAATTTGGAATGGATGTTCAGTATGTTCCTAGCAAAAATATTGATTTAGTTGAACTAAAAAAAATGAACTAAATCTCTCAATCAAAGTTCTTATTTAACTAATAATATAGAATTATGCCACAAGACTGTAAGCGATTGGGGTCCGTTTTGTTTATATCTTGGAAAACATGAAAGCATCTACAATATTTTATGATCTTGAGCTGGCCCTAATGAAGATATAGCCTTGCAATGGATTTTGGACATTAAAAAAAAAATCTTTCCCACACAATTAGTTTGCTCTTTAAATAACAAAGCCAAACTTTTTTCACATGAAAAACTGGACAGTGAGAAGGTGAATTTCCCATGCCTGGACAGTACCTTTGGCACAATGCTTAAGATATAAGTGAACATAAAATATATGCTATCATCATCTTTCAACTATAAAGGGGATGGCTCTCTTGGTGGCCTGTAGATAATGAGATTTTTTTTCTTTTCTTACACCTCTGAAATCTCATCAAAACTGCATGAACACCTGGTCAAAAATAATAGGAGAATAAAATTAGTTTCCCACCCCTGATTTCGTCCCTTTTGCTAACTTGTTTTTTTTTAAACTGACGTTTTTATAGTTAGAGAGCATAGAAACATTAATTCACAAATTTGAAGATGCCAAATGTTCAGTATTGGTTAATATAATTACTCCTAGATTGTTCAGATAATTTACATCTGAATAACAGAAGAAAGACTTCATTCTAAGCAAATGATATGTCAAGACCATTAGAGGTTTGAATCTGACCAGAATTTTTATCTTTCCCTCATTAAATGTCTACACTATGGTTTTATAAGCACGGGAAGTCAAGGCAGATTATTGCTGACTGACAAGTCTGGATTGCAGATGATGACAGGTTACCAACAGGCAACTCAAGTTAAATAAGACTAACAAATGAATCCTTTTGCTGCTGGTGGTATTGGCCTTAATATGTGATTATTTTAAAACACACGCAGGTCAAATTTTGCTTCTCGCTTCACCAGTGTAGCTCAATTAAGATATGTAATGTTTGTATTATTTTGGATTCAGCTCCTGCATGAATAACTAATTCCAAAGCCAATGAATATGAAGAAAAAAACATTTAACATTGAAATATGCATAAATAGCCATTTGAGCATTTTCAAGACAGTAAGGGAACGTCAGGACCCCATTTTGTCCCTCCTCACTTTAGTGAGAGTCATTGGTGGTGTTCTTTTTCCTGCCAGCTTCTTCTACCAAATAAAAGGAGAAGTGAACCCACTGATTGTGGGATTTAAATTGGCCCCCACTGACACTGTAAGAACAAGATCTCACAACTCTTGTTACTGACACAGATTAGAGCTGAGGTGTTGAGCAATGCATATGATTCAGGCATATTTTTCTACCAAGATGAGGACTAGAAGAATACATGTTAATGTCTCTATGAAGAATAATATATCAGGACTAACCATAATCAGTCATCCAAGCAGAGCTAAGGCCCAAATCATAGAGATCATAGGAGAGTCAGTTTAGTGTAGTCCTCAACTTACAACCACAATTGCATCACAAATTTCTGTTGCTAAGCAAGGCAGTCGATAAGCGAGTTTACCTCATGTTATGACCTATTTTGCCAAAGTTGTAAAGCGAATCACTGTAATTGATATGTGAATCATGTGATTGTTAAATGAATCTGACTTTCCCATTGACTTTGCTTGTTGGAAGCCAGCTGAGAAGGTTACGAATGATGATCACATGACCTTGGGACAGTGCAATTGTCATAAATACAAGCCAGTTGCCAAGTGTCTGAATTTTAATCATATGACCATGGGGATCGTAAGTGTGAAAAACAGTCATAAGTCACTTTTTTCAGTGCTATTGTAACTTTAAACAGTCACTAAATGAATGGTTGTAAGTCGGGAACTATCTGTAGCGGTTAAGATGCTGGCCTAGAAACCAGGAGACTGTGAGTTTTAATCCCACCTTAAGCACAAAAGCCAGCTGGGTGACTTTGGCCAGTGACTCTCTCTCAGTCCAATACACAATACAGGTTGTTGTTGTTATGGGAAAATTAGGAGGAAGAAGAAGTATTATGCATATTTGCTGCCTTGGGTTACTTATACAAAAATCTAATAAATAATGGTAAGATTAAAGAACACATTAAAAAACTAAGATCCTGTAATGGAAAAATGGAATTTCCATGTAGTGACAAATTTAGTCTAGGAAACTACTCTGTAGGCATTTGGAATGAGAGAATTAATCCCCGAAGACCAACTTTTTAAAAAGTTTATTATTATGATTCTTAAAGTATTTCCAGTGCATTTAAAAAAAAATAAATGAAGTGCTTACATCTTTTTCCATTAACAAAACTCATTGCTTCATTCCACAAATCTTTAACTAAAGAGTTATGGGCATCTCATAAATCCTAGACGGATATGTTCATTCACTATTGCTGGAATTTCATTTACTCGCCTACCACACTAATGAGCCACTGCTCAGGGCCAACTAATTGGATTCGGTTTATTTTTGTCACTGAAATTAATTTCTCCACCTCAATTTCCAGAACAAATTTAATATTTTCACAAGTTTAAATGGAAGGAAGACAAAGCTTTCTACAAGCAATAAAAATGCCTTTCTGTTCATATCTGGCTTACATTTTACATATGTGCATTCACTATCCAGATGAACTGCAGGCTTAGAAATGCTGGATATTAGGAAAGTAAAGGCTATTAAATGTATTTCATGCTTTAGAAATTTCCTGAAAGCTTTGAGATAAAACCCTTAACATTTCACCTAAAATATTTGTCTTAATCTCATCTGTTCACACTTTGGAGAGTTTCCGTCTCTTGTCTTCAGGATCTGTGTTAAATAATACCCACTTATTGTTTGCATCAAATGAAAAAGGTTTGGTTTTTTTAAATAACCACTAAAATCAAGAAGACAGAGTGAAAAATGGGATGGCCTATACAAGCCAAGGCACAGGAAAGATTTATAATCATAAATATTGTATATATTTCCAAAAGAAAGAGGAAGTTCAACACCCAAATAAGGAACAAAGTCATATGAAAATTTAGAGTAAAAATACGAATGGCTATTTGTACATCTATATGCAATGTGGAAGTAACTACATAGAAATATAGTGATATAATCACCAGTGGCCTTCATACTTCAATCTATTGTCCAGGTAGTAATGATGGACACTGGCTGACTCTACACTTCCTCATTATAATTCCAGACTAGGTTTGAAACCCTTTCAATCAAAGAATGCTTTCACACATAGGGCAGTCTGAAGAAACGGACATAAGAATATGTATAGGTAAAGATAGTGTTAATAAGATTAAAATCAGAAATAAGCTGAGACTTGAAAAGTTATTAAAAAGATTAAAATGTTTTTCTTTGATTTTGAAGGAAAAAGATGCTCATTGTGTAAATGACAGCTGGTGTATAGTTCTATGTTCCAAGTTCCGCCTCCAGCCAAAATTAATGCTGGGCAAATGAACATCTGTCAGAAACTACTATAGTTTGAGTGATGTCAGGTATGGCTTAATCAGAGCTCTGGTGTTATTTTCTGAACTGGAACTAGTGAATAAACAAGAAATTGAGCATGTTAAACTACTGATTTCTTAAAGAGGCAATAATTGTGACAGAAAGGTGTTTCAATTTAAATTCCAAAACAATTAGAGCCCCATTTTTATTTTTGGCTGATTATGACCTTGAAAAATGTAGATTCAATATTTAGATTTCTATGGTTACTCTTTTAGAAATATTAAGTCAGTTTGTATGATATACCAAGTCACATAATGATTTAAGTTCATACATCATGCAAACACAAGCCAAGAGCATAATTATAGCTAAGACAGAAACAGTATGTTGATTGTTTGTAATTAAAGTATCTTAAACAATATTTTGAATATCATCCAAACCTAGATGGAGACAGTGAACAAAGTTAACAACAGAACAACAGACATATTGACCTACAACAAGCCTACGAACACTTCAGAATCCAAATCAACCACAGAGACAGCTAACCAGAGGCAGCATGGACCCACACAAACCAACCCACACAAACCCCCAACCAACTTCCCAATGACCATCACCTGATGCAACCCGCCATCACAAGACCCATCACAAGACCCTCACTTGACACACTCACACCTGACCCATCACAAGATCTACTGACCACCTGAAGCCCTTATATGCAGAACACTGACACTGACACCCCCTAAACTCTGCTGAAGATATTACCTAGCCTGGTAATTAAATGTTCAGAAACCAACCCACAAGCTCGAAGAATGAACCTTCACCCTCATCCTACACCCGAGCTACAGATATTCGCCACCATTGCAAATTTTTATCTTTTCTTTTTTATGTTTTTGATGGCTGCATGTGTAAGTGAGTAGGTGGTGGGTGGCTAAGTAAGGTTTTTGAGGTGGCAAAACCTATGCTGCTTTACAGCCCTCTCTAAGCAGTTTACAGAGTCATCCTATTGGCCCCAACAATCTGGGTTCTCATTTTACCGACCTCAGAAGGATGGAAGGCTGAATCAACCTTGAGCCAGTGAGACTCGAACTGCCAAACTGCTGCCAGCTGGCAATCAGCAGAAGTAGCCTGCAGTACTGCATTCTAACCACTGCACCACCACGGCTCCTATTAGGGTGCAACATTCACACATAGCTCTTGATGAGCCTGTCACTAAGTAGCTGGAAATAACCACATTTTGCTCCTAAGAAACTGACTGCAGTCTTCCTCTCCTTGGAAAGAAATTGCAGAAGAACAAATTCTTATTCTTTCTTATGAGTGACAATTGGTAGAAGAAAATGGAGGATTTGTCTACATAGCTCCTATTATTACTCTTTCTTCTTTCCTTGCAATGCTAATATCAAAGATAGCTGAGAGTCATGCAAAAACCGCTTTCGAAAGTGGTGCTGGAGAAGACTCTTGAGAGTCCCTTGGACCAAATGAGAAGAGAGGACTCATAGGAAAAGAGCCTGATGCTGAGAAAGATTGATGGCAAAAGGAGAAGCGGTTGGTAGAAGATGAGATGTTAAATAGTGTCCTCAATGTAGTGGGCATGAATTTGGGCAGATTTTGGGAGAAAGTAGAGTACAGGAGAGCCTGGCATGCTATGGCCCACAGGGTCATGAAGAATCGAACACAACTTAGCAACTGAACAACAAAAAAGTATAAAAAAGGATACATCATGGCATAAAGCTCTCTTCTCTGATAGGCTGCTACTAAGCTTTCTAAACCCATCCTGACTGGTGCTGGAGGGATATGCAGCCCATGTCAGCCCAGCTGTTTTCCCCATACAAAACACATGACTTTCCTTCCAACAGCAAAAGAACATTAGGTACCTTTAAAAAAAAAGATTTCCAGTGACTGAAATAATGGTCAGCTAAAGACTAAAATCCTAATCTCAGTAAACATGTCAGCAAAGCTCAAGACCATGCAGACATTTTGTTTTGTTAATATAAATAATGCATTAACAACTGAACAGTTTGGATTCCATCCAAGCCACTCAGCTGTAAGTGCTTTGCTCAGTTTTACCAATGATATTATTTACTTGGATAAACAGCGCATCAGGACTTTTTGTTTCCTTGCTTGTTTTAGAATTTTTTCCCATTTTTATTTCAGGTTTTGTTGCATAAATTAGAATGGGTGAAACGAGGACTAAGGAGCCATTCGTGACAGAGCTATGTCTCCGTTACCCAGTATATGGAGGGGAGGGGGATCCTTGGGAAGTTTTAACAAAGAAAGATGTCAAGCTCTCCTGTTTATCAGCCCAGTGTTGTTAGAAGAGGCTGACCAAATATAAATGATTCCAAATGTTTGGAGGCAACCAGAAACCAGATGCTGAAACTGCCAATTCATGACTATGTTAAAGGCGGGGAAAAACCCACAATTAGAAGTGTGGTAGTAAGCATTATTTATCCCATTCCAAAGTGTTATTCTAAGATTCCTGAAAACTCAGTTAAAATTTGTTGATAGACACAAAGCTACTGTCTTGGAATGTGCATACTTTCTTTACTCTGTGTCATTTTCCATTACGCATTTGAAACATTTCCCTGATGTACTTATCTTCACGAGCCACCTATCCTGGGAGCAATCTAACCACAGCTTTGTCATAACAGAATAACAGAGAGGGAAGGGACCTTGGATTCCAACCCCCTGCTCAAGCAGGAAACCCCATACCATTTCAGGCAAATAGTTGTCCAATCTCTTCTTAAAAACCTCAGAGTTGGAGCACCCACAACTTCTGGTGAAAAGTTGTTCCACTGATTGCTTGTTCTAATTGTCAGGAAATTTCTCCTTAGTTCTAGATTGCTTCTCTCCTTGATTAGTTTTCCATCCATTGCTTCTTGTCCTGCCTTCAGGTGCTTTGTGGCCACCCCTTAGATATTGGAACACCGCTATCATGTCACACCTAGTGCTTCTTTTCATTAAATTAGACATATCCAATTCTTGCAACTCTTCTTCATGGTTAGCGTCCAGTCCCCTAACCATCTTTGTTGCTGTTCTCTGCACTCTTTCTAGGGTCTCAACATCTTCTTAATGTTATGGTTACCAAAACTGGGTGCAATATTCCAAGGTATTATCAAGGCATTATAAAGTGGTACTAATTATTCATGTGATCTCAATTCTATCCCTCTGTGAATGCAGTCTAGGTCTGTGCTGGCTTTTTTGGCAGCTGCAGCATACTGCTGGTTCATATTTAAGTGATTGTTCACTAGGACTCCAAGATCTCTCTCACAGTTGAGCCAGGTATCACCTGTTCTGTACCTGTGCATTGGGGGGAGAGTGTTATCTAAATGTAGAACCTTATATTTTTCACCATTGAATTTCATTTTGTTGGATCCAGAGCAGTGTTCAATGCTCAAGAATGAGCCTCAATAGCTCCTTGAAATCAAGCATCTACTTAACTAACAAGTATTTTATGATACACTTCTCTATTCCTTCAAAGAACTCAAGATGACAAATGTTGCTATCCTACCCTTTTCCCTTCAACAATTTTGCATTGCTTAGGCCAATTTCATCAGGCATTATGAGTTGGGAAGCAGTGAATAGCAAATGTAGGACCCCAACATGCAGCATTAGAGATTCCATGTATGCCTTCACAAGTATGGGCATAGTGGATAGAAGCTATCAACATAAAGCATTTTCCTAGTATTCTTTCTCTGGTAAAGAAAATTTTAAGGCCCAGCTTTTTCTTGGGAAGTAATCCATTCTCTTTGTTTCTCATAGAGATCTGCCCTGTAATTTCTGATGGAAATCAATATCTATAACTCGATATTATATATCAGAAGAATATTTAATTTACTCCATAGAATATGAAGTTGTATAGTTAAAATATTTTATTATTATTTAGTAAGTCCTTGCTAAAACTGAGGACAGCTAATAGAAGTGATGATGATCTATTTTCTGCATTGTTTTCGTATGTCTGTGGTCAACATTTCCTATTAGTTATATAGCTTTTTGGAGAAAATAATGGTTTCAGCTAATGCTGCACCTCAAACCTTTGCACATTAATGCAGATGGCTGGGGATTCTGGGATATTTCCCAGTTACAAAAGTCTGACACAATATACAGTAAATGATAGAGATACAGCAAGAAGATGGGAGCTGATACCCAAATACACACAATATAATAATACATCTAGGCAAATGTAGCTACATACAGTACATTTAAAATTTCACTGCAGACAACAATTGGGATTTAAGCAGTCTTCCCCAATTTGATGCTCTCTAAATGTGTTGAACTCCAACCTCAATTATATCTTAAACTACAACTACAATTATTTCCACAGAATGGATGTGTCTGGCAATTCACATATTTCAAAAGCATCAGATTAAAGGAAGGTTGATTTGGAAATATGCTAAAGGTCAAGTAGAAAGGGAGAGAGGGAGACATAGCACAAAATGCTGATTCGAGAATGATCATGTCTAAAACACAGACAAATGAATATACTCAGGATCCAATGTGTGGTTGGACACTGACAAAGTTGTATAATGGGAAGGTAAAGATAAACGGGAACCAAACTAAGATCTTAGCAATCTTTAAAAATAAAGACAAAGAGTTTGTATTGCATAAACACAAGGAAACTTCCAAAGCTTCAGAAGATATTACCTTCTTTGAATTGCTTTTGATGGAAAAGCTAAACAATTTCAGGGATTAATTTCAATGTACTCAGAATCACTCTTTTAGTGGCAAAACACCAAATTATTGCAACCACCTTTTGAGCAGCCTTGAAGTAATAAATTACCTCATTAGAAGAAGAGCAGGAAGCTTTCACGCTATCACACTCAACCTGATGTCAAAGGCACCCAGCAGCAAAGGGTTAATGTAATGCAGTTAGAGTAAACTGCTTGTTCAGATACAAGCATCCTGTTCCAGACAGCTCATCAACACACTAATGGGACTTAAAGCGGTTGATGCCTCTTGCACAGTAACATAATAATGGCTGAACAGCCTGGGAGACCCATTAACTCCCATCCATGCTTCTAATTCTGTCTTGTGATAATGATTTCTTAGGACAACAGCAGTGCATTGGAATTCCATTTCCTTCTGCACCATTGTATTTTAATAAATTCAGCATGAGATACAGTAAACATTATACTCACACATACACATGCACACACACCATGCCACAGAATTGTACTATTGAGAAAATGTAAACCACTAAAACAAAATGTTCAGAAAATGTAAAATCAGATTTTTCTATCCAAGGTCTTCAGAGAGAGGAAGTGTCTAACTAGAAATTCCTTCAAAAATTGTAGTCTGTAAGAGTGAAAAGTCTGAATGCAAGTGGAATAGTTACAACAAGGTTTTAAATGCTAGTAAAATGTGTTCTGGATATACATTAAGGAGAAGCTAATAAATATGTTAATATCATTACTTGCCAGCTAGGGAAAATCAAAATAATTGTTGCCTCTAGACAAGATGGGCGGCACATAAATCTAATAATAAATAAATAATTCCATTGGCTCATCACTGAAATAATATTCTCATAGATAGAAATGAAATATAATGAAATGATTGTAAATTAGACTGCAATTTTTTTTTTAAAAAAAGGCATAAAATATGCAAATATTTTGATTGCATACATTTGCTTCAATCAAACCCTGAAGATGCTGCTTATTTATTGACATCTTCCTTCAAACCAGCCATTCTTTCTAAAGTTCAATTTACCAGAGACAAAACCATCCTCACACTGGGGTAAAAAAGATATTCCCCTTTATTTTACTTAAATCCTGATTTGATCATGAATCAAATTTTAAAATTAGTACTAAACCTTCAGTATATATTTGGTTGCCACGTTTAGATTGATAGATCATAGATTATTTTCAATAAATGAAATTAAAAAAACCTTAATCTGCAAAAAAAAAGAGTATGTTATTATCTGAAATCTGGCATGAGGAACATGGCCAACATCTGCATTTAATATCTGTTAGGATTCATTGTCCTAGTTGGGCTGATGTGTGTCCTGAGCTCTTGTAATGGTATCATTTTCCCTTTTATTTTTCTAATTTTTATATTTTGAATAATGCAAAGATTTGATTTACTACAAGTCTCCCAAAAAACACTGGTAAAAGTTATAGGAGTTATACATATGCACGAACAATCTATCCATAAAATCAAACAGAGCCTAATTTTGCACCCTACCATCCTTCTGGAATTCTCCATCTACCTTGGTGTGATGGGGTTTTAGGATTTGCAAAGGTTTGGAGGTAATTGACTGATCTATTTGCTACTTGCCTGTAGAGAGCTTTGCTTTTCCAGGAGACTGTCAAGGAAATCCCAAGTTCGTGTTTTCTTTTGCTGCCAGAGGTTTGATATCTCAACTGATATATTTCTGCGTCTTCAGCCAATGGAGCACAGCAGTTTTTGCTACTGTCAACCTGTAAGAATGACTGACAAACCTAGGGAGTATCACAGTATCAGCCCTTGATCTAAGCTCCCAGATAATCCAGTGGTACTGAAAGAGTGCTTTAGAGCAACATAATACTGGCATTTTGGTCCAGATAAGTACCGATTGACATAAATGTTCCAATTGATGTTATTATTAAAATACAGCATTCATCTCTGTGGCCTAATTAATTATACATTATTTCCACACAGAAATAATCACACGGTTGCCTAATATAACGAAATAGTTTAAATGTGTTCCACGTAGTTCAGTTCCAAGACATGCCTCTTTGTCCTTAGCAAGGCCCACAAGGAAAAAAAAAACCCTCTCTGCTGAATTACTCTCTTTTTGATTAGCAAGACTATTTTGAATGCTTCTGTCTGTTAGCTATTATCTGGAGCATGTCTGCTCAGGTTTTAAAAGTCACCTGTTGTGGTCACTGCATTTAAATAAAGCACCGCCACCAAAACAATGAAATAAGAGGCCTATATCTGAACAAGTAATTTGGTAGACAAAAAATGTATTCCTGCTTCGTCTGCTGATACATAGATGGAATACTAAATGGTGCCATCAAGGTTTTAGGAGAGACAAGTGTCCATACAGCATCCTTCAATACTGTTCTAAGAGAAGCTTCAGTACTACGAAGATTTTCATCTGAATATTCCCAAGACCAGATTTTAAAGTACTTAAGATTAAACATTTGTCGCTCTCGGGAAGAACATCTCTCTCTGTGTTAAGTGTTAAGGAAAAAGCACTATGTCCTAAAGGTATCCAAGGAGATAAAATTGCAATCTGCTTTTATTTTATTTTATTTCCATTTCGCTAGAAAAGAAGAATCTACAAATGACTGATAAGCAACTAATGCTGTACTCTATTAATCTAATTCACTACATGGAATGGTTTTCAAATATTGTAAAGGCTCTTGGTTGCAAGATGGAAAACAATTGTTTACCTTTATCCACTAAGAAATTGTATGATTGCGCAGAGTAAAATAAGTGAAGAAGGTGGGCATTTTAAACTACAAAGTAGACTTAGGTTAAACATTAACCTAAACAATGAACTAAAAATCATCTTTTGGGATGATTAAGTTTATCTTTTGCATATGTTGACACAAAATCATCTTGTTTTCTGTACAATCAGGTATACTCTGCATCAGGATTTTCCTTAATGCTGGAAACCTGCAATAAGAGTACTTTGATGCTCAAATGAAATAAAAAATGCCCCCAAATCAGTAGAAGATTTAAATAAAAATCCAGGATTTTAAGAACAGCGACCCTATTGATATTTTATTAATGTAAGACAATAATCCTGCCTGGGCTATTCACTGGGGCAGGGAATTCATTATACAGCTCTCATTCTTTTCTTCTAAAATACCATGTGATCTTTACAAACTGTCCTTCATGTGATGATTATGGGTCCTGGCACGCCTTAAAAAGAAAAATGATTAAACAATGGAGTGGATACCTATGGTCTTCCAAAGAAAACATTTGGCTTCTCAAGGAGAGAGGGCTGCAAAAGTGGTAGCAGTGTGAGGATTTTATTTGGCAGTGTTAAATATTAGAGAAGAAAAAAGGATCCTTGGAGTCACACTGTTCAGCTTCAGAAGAATGAAGAGCCAAATTAATTGTTGAGATTTTCCATAGCTTCTTTGACACTGATCTTTTTGTTTTGTCTGGAACAAGGAATATTAGACCTAAGCCAAAATATCACTCTATGGCTAGAGTTGGTATCTCTGGAGACGTGGTGCTAGTTGATTTTCAAAACATTATTTTATCATGCTTTTCTTTTCACTGTGCTAGTTCACACATTTTGTCTCAGTAATTCTCACAATGGCCCTATTAAATAAGCTAGCATTATGTTTTAAGATCCCTTGGGTGTCCAACTAGAGAATTTATGGCTGAGCTAAAATGTATTTAGTCAGAGGGGCGCTGTCTTCTACTCCACACTATGTAATGAGTGATGTGAGGGATTGCCAGGAATTAGAAAACTAAATTCAGTAACAACAAAGACTCTCTAAAGAAAGATAAGCTAACAGATACCGTAGTACCACTGGTGAGATCTAGAAGCAAGAAAATAGTGATCAGGGATCTCTCCAGAGGAGAGTTCATAACAGGGTAAACAATTTGCGGCCTTCCAGATGTTATAGTGCAATTCCCAACACTACAGCACTACAGTTTATATGCTGAAATTTATAGTTCTCCCAAAGAACCCTCTGTCCCCAAGTTCCTCTATCTTATTGACTGGCTCATGGTGTCCTTCTTCCATCAGGCTTTACATTTTTGAGGATTTCAACTTCCATGACATGATTATGGGGTCAGAAAGTCTTCGGAGTTTGGACTGTATAAAATAAAGGGTGACACTGCACTTGAAAAGGCTATTCCCAAGCAGCCTTCCCTAGGATGCTAAACCAAGGAGGCTTCAACAAGGAATTTCAGGAGATGCAACGTCTAAGGAGATAGGTGGAAGAATTTGAGGCAAAGATAAGGCATGAAAATGACAAGAAATAGGTACATATCCATGTTGAGGTGGCATCATAGTGGCAAAAATGATGAAGCATCAATAAGTAGCAGACAGGCAGAAGCTCATGAAATGACAGAGATAGGATATTTCAGGGTTACTAAGAGCCCTTCAAAATTGTGACATCTGAAGAACTTAACAAAATAATCTGAAAAGTATATCACTACTCTACATGTATAATACTATATATCAGACCAGAGAGGTCTATGATGTCATGGATATGGAAATTGGTGAATGCATCCTTGAATGAGGATAATGTCATCTCTTCAAAGTCATCTCTTACTCAACTGTGTTAAATAATGATTGGTTGGTTTCCATTTTACCATTTCTTAATAATGCCTATTAACTAGACTTATGTGCCACGTAAAATGTTAACAAAATCTGGCATTTCATAGCAGATATTTCATTCCAATGAAAAGGATTAAAATCCTATGAAGCCTAGAATAGCACTCCTAAAGCTAAATCCAAAAATATTAAAGAATTCCTGGATAAATCAGCCATCAACAGGCACATAGAGATAAATAACATGTATATACATAATTCAAAAGAAATAATAAAAAAGCTAAAAAGAAAACAACGAGACCAAAACACCTCCTACGAAGCAATGACTGTTCTCATATAAGCAGGGACTAACACTAGGGGATATATATATATCCTTTTCTAAGACATTCTCTTGGTCTGTCAGTTATAAATCCATTTTTGATATCATCTCTATCTTGTCATATAAAATTTGTTCTACATCTGTCATTTCTTGAATAAAATATTTTGGACATAATGCATAGAAGCAGACATCCTTATTGACATTGTTGATACTGTGGTTACTATTTTCTGATTCCATTCTTCAAAAGTCCTTCAGGACTTTTATTGTTATAATGTTTTGCAGCATTTTACACTCTGTAAATCTTTCCTCTCTCCAAAAACTTTCCTTTCTCCTCTAATGTCCAGTTTTTGAAATAATGAAATTGCTTATCTTTGTTATGTCTTGAAAAAACCAAAACAGAATCCATTTTTCACAAGAGGTTACTTGTTCTATACAATTAATTCCGAAATTTTTGTGAACTTGTAGAACTTTTAAAATGTCAATTTTATCTGGACATTTAGTCTGTTTATAACTTTCTGATCAAAATCGCATTTCATTTTTTACTGTTTATTTCAGATACTTTAAATTCTTTTTTTCTTTTTGCTCAGGATTATAGGCAGATTCACTGAGCATTTCAAAGTTGTCGTTCCAAAGTCTCCTAATAATTTAGAAATAGCTAATGAGCAATTTCAAAAAGTGATTAGAAAGTAAGGTTTGCAAACTTAGTGTCTTTTAAAAGTCTCCAGCATGATTATCAGGAAGATGGTTAATTCCTTTCTGGTGCTCAAACCTGCAGAAAACTGCTGTCTTGCAGTTTCCTTGTGAAGAGCAGCTGTCCAGAGCACATGTGAGTGATCTCTCATTTTATCCTTATCTGCAGAGATTTAAAAAAACAACAACCAGTTACTCATTGGTTCCTTGGTCTTTGCCATGATTGTTGACTCTGCTTTTGCAAAACCATCTTCAGTTTCTCCATACCTCCTCCAGATGTCCTCTCAACCATTATCTAGTACTAAATGAGAAGGCCAATCTCAGGTATATTAATGAGATCTTGTAGAGCACAAAGGTAGAGCACACCTTTCAGAAATATGCTCATTGAGGTGGGAATGGTAGAATGGCTGCTGTTATCTGAGACAGCTTGTTAACTTTCATAGGCATTGCTGCACAGATAACCAGGTGTACGTTTAGCTCTAAGGACCAAATGGGACATCAACTAATATATCAACTTCTTCCTGCATAGTGACTTTCCCTATCCAAGCTGAAACTATGGTTGGATTAATGGTAAAATTATGGGAGGGGCGGGGGGCTTTAATTTTCCCTCTCTCAGAAACAGCTCAGAAATTCATGTCCACTGTGGACACCATGGACCTGACCAAGTTCTTGTGGGTCTGATTCATAACAATGGTAATGCATTAGACTTGCTTTTTTTTTCTTTCAGGGCAGTGGTAACCATTAGTCCACTGCTATCATCAGATTCTTCTTTTTTATCCCTAGAGTTGTCTAAGCCCACCTCACTGGATGAAGGAAAAATCTATTCATTTGGTTCACCCAGTTGCCTAATGGCCCTGCTTGTTTCAGAGGGACCTTGGGATAGTTAGTGATGAATTTCAGCTGAGGGCTGATCATACCATGGAATGAACTATGGTCTTTGATCATATTGCACTCTATGGGCTTTCTCTGTCCATTGGTCAAAGAGACCTTACTGATTTTCTTAGGAACCTTAGGATATGAAATGACAGAAGAAATACCTGGTAGAAGAAGAATGAAGACCTGGTAGAAGAAGAATTAAGAAAAAGACTTTCTTAAGAATTATCTTGTAACCACAAGAATGGGAAAACATAGGCATTTGTCCGCTCTTTTCACATCTGCAGATAGCCATCAGTAGCCTTGTTTTGGGTAACCCTCCAAGAGGGTCTGGAGGAAAATTTATAAGGGTGATGTGAAGACTACAGGTTCACTCTGGATGCCTGGATCCTTTGGAATTGACTGAGACGTGGTCTAGCATAGTTATTGGGAAGAATTGGGACTTGTCTGTACTAAGAAAGTGGAGAGGATCGTCAATGCTATGGACAAGGAAACTGGTGAAGATAATCCTCTTCTGTTTCCATTTGTACAAGACACCTTCAGTAAGGGCCTTTTTTAATGGAAAGTTTTAGCTCTGTATATTGTGGGTTTTCAATGTTTGCCATAATACAAGTAATTAAAAAATAAAATGCAAGTATCTGTTGCTTTATTGCAAATTGTTATGTTAAAACAATTTTATGTTATGTTTAAACAGTTTTAGTTTAACTTGTTAATTTAAGAAGAAGTGGGGTTTTTCTTGTTTTTTCTTTGCAGCAGGACGAACAAAACTATCTTGCAAAGTAACCCAGTGCTGCTAGGCTTCAATTGACGGAATTAAACTGGACCAAATCTTTGTTGCTCAGCATTCAAGCAGCATCCTTTCTAGAGAAGCAAAGAAGAGAATTGATTTCTTACTCCATCCCTGAATCTAGTTATGGATTGTCTTCAATCACATAAGATATAATTGCCTGCTTTAAATTCTTCCTTAGGCAAGAGAGTAGCTGGACAAACACATGCGCGCACACATATACAGCATATTATCTCCTTGGTCTGCAGCAATCTCTATGCACAGGTAACATCCTTTTCTTCTGCCCCAGAGTGGCTAAATCATTTATACGTCAATCCTACATCTGGCAGTTTAGAACTATGCACTGCCATACATGCCTATAGTTGAAATCTAAAATGCACAGAAGGCAGTAAGCTTCTGTTAATATAGACTTCTAGAGTTGAAAAGGGATGCTGAGATCACCATGTCCATCCCCATCCAACCCAGAAATGGTCGTTCAGTCTTTGCCTGAAGGAAGCTCACCATCGTGTTGGTAAATAATTCACTTTTGAAGTCCTCTTATTATTTTCCATCATTCCATTGGAATCTGCCTTCCTGTAACTTGAATGTATTATTCTATGTGTTGCACTCTCAGGTTTGTTTGTTTGTTTTTTCTATTCTTTTAAAGATATGACCTATTCTATGCAACTTTGGTGGAACCTTCATTTCTTCTAAAAGAGAATGTGGCTGAGGGTGTTTTAGATGTGGTCCAACCCCAAAACAAAGCATTTTGCCTATCCTTCCCTAGAAAGAAATATTATGGGTTTGGTTGTTTTGGGGGGGGGGGTGTTGTCTATTTCAGAAGACACTGAGAAGCATTACTAAGGTCCCACTTAAAATAGAGAAGTACTAAGACTAGTAAACATAAGCATCTGGGAACCAAACACAAATCCTGTAAAGAATCATATCAAAGAGATCTCATAATACTAACAAAGCTCTCTGCATGTGGATATATGAATATGCCAGTGTGGCTGGACTTAGAGGAGGAAGACCCGAAATTTATTCCTCCCTTAGGTATGGAAGTTGCTGATTGGATGATGTTGGGCCAGTCATTTCACTTTTTGTTCTAGATTGGGAAGTCAAAGCACATCTATTTACCAGCTATTCTGTATCAGCATGGTACAATACAATCCATAACCTTCAGAGAAAAACCCTTCATCCTGCAGTGGATCAAATTTCTTTCTTTCTTTCTTTCTTTCTTTCTTTCTTTCTTTCTTTCTTTCTTTCTTTCTTTCTTTCTTTCTTT
>JANHFL010001690.1:105904-113567 GCA_032468155.1 Oxyrhabdium leporinum | reverse complement strand
GACTCTTTAGCATTAGTGTTTATAAAGAATAGAATGGAATGGAATGGAATTGGGAATGGGAATGGGAATGGGAATGGGAATGGGAATAGAATTGCTTTATTTGGCCAAGTGTCAGGAAATTTGTCTCTGGTGCAGAAGCTCTCAATGTACATGCAAGACAACACAATGATAATAATCAATAATGATACCAATAAGAGGAGATAGGAGAGAAAATGAGAATAATAATAATAGCACAAGAATACTATATGGGTAAATATGCTTAGACATAAGGCAATACTGTGGGAATCAAGTGTTCAGCAGAATGATGGCACAAGGGAAAAAGCTGTCTCTGTATCTAGTTGTTAAGACCTTCAAAATAATTTGAAAATTATAATTGGGGAAACTAAAAAAGCCCTTTTGAATGTGAATGGTAATTTGGCACCACCAAATTACCATTAACTTTGAGGGAGGCGCACAGTTTAGAAATATGAAATATAAATTAATTAATTAAGTCAAAAGCCAACTCTTTCCAAGAGTGGAGAAGATGTTTTTATGCCTGACATCAGGAAAAAAATGCTAAGGATAAAATGATATATCAATAAGAAGTTTTATTTGCTAAGATTATTATACCACCAATCTAATTTTAAGAGTTAAAACTAAGAACTGGGAAGAGAAAAAGCCTATTACACAAGTGTATAAAAAGAGACAAATCAATATCAATAAACTCTTTTGAGATAGTAATTAATAGTATTTAATTTAAAAAGGACTTATTGACTCAATCTGATGAGGGAGCTAACCTTTAAGCAATTCAGTCAGGTTGTCTTAAGTGCAGAAGTGATTAAAATCTGGGACATAATCAGAGGGCTGGCACCTTCTCAACAGGGCCAGGGGGCAAATTTTGTGAATGGCAGAGAAAAAGGAAAGAGTCCAATAGCAATGGCTTGAAAGGATAGTCACACTTAGTGTTCATGGATTTTATCTGACCTACCAAGGATCATCACTCTGCTTATGGCTAGGGATAAGCTTACAACAAATTGACAACATATCCCTAGTTAGTCTGTGATTCCGAATGCTGGGAAAACCAAGCCAATGGGGTTAATTTATATTTCACTGTATTTTGCAAATTCAGGCACTTTGTTAATTCAATAAAGCATAAGTAATTGTAGGTCAGTAACATATGTGAATAAAACCATAATATACTTCTGTCTTACCTGTTGTTGTTTTTTCTTACGTGTGTGTGTGTGTGTGTGCGCGCGCACCTTCAAGTCAGTATTTTTTATCCCATGCCAATGTTTGGACTAGTTCTTGTAGTTTTCTTGGCAAACTTTTTTGAAAGTGGTCTTTCATCATCTCCCTCCTACTGCTAACAAAGAGTACCCAAACTCTCAGCCTCTGGGTTTATAGCCTGATGTTTTAACCATTAGACCAAACTGGTTCTCTATGTCTTACTTGTAAGTTAATCTTAATGATAAATAGGGAAAGGTGTTAAGTAATGTGAATTTAAACACTCAGGAAAGTAAAAAGGACAGCTAGTCCTTATTTAACAATGGTAATCAGGACCAGCAACTGTTGCTAGCAATGCAATCATATAGAGCCTCGGTAGCACAGTGGTTAGAATGCAGTACTGCAAGCTACTTTTACTGACTGCCAGCTGAATCTCACCAGGCTCAAGGTTGACTCAGCCTTCTATCCTTCCAAGGTCATTAAAATGAAGACCCAGATTGTTGGGGGCAATATGCTGACTCTGTAAACTGCTTAGAGAAAGCTGTAAAGCATTGTGAAGTAGTGTATAGTATATAAGTCTAAGTGCTATTACTATATGACTGCACTTACTTACAATGGAAGATGCAGCAATCCCAGTTGCTGTACTTAAGTAAATCCTGAGCAGCATCCTTTGGCCAGGGGATCACCAATTGCACCTTCCTATTGGCTTCTTCATTAACTTGAGCATAGAACAACACAAAGAAGTAGTGCAACATCAAAGGCACCTGACCCATAAAATTACCAAGAGTCAGACATGGCTGAATGGATACCATCATTTAAAGCCAGCAGTGAAGACTAAATGACAAGCACATAATTGTAGAACATTGTAAGATCATAAGTGAGAGCCATCACCAAATGCTAAAATTGCAATCACATGACTACAGGGACTCTGCAATGGCTGTAACTATCAGGACCCACCAGTAAGTGTCTCTCCTCATAACTGAAAAGTTGCTAAATGAGTGGTTGTTTAACAAGGACTTTTGCTGTCTATTTGCCAAAATAAATATAACTAAAAAATAGCAGTTTTGAGACAATTTCCCAAAACAAGATGCCAGGACTCAGAAAGTCTTCCTTACTACCAATAAGTAGTAATCACTGAAAGTCTCATATTATGCTATAGCAATTATAATTTTACATCTATCTTCACAATCCAAATTGCAATAAATAACAGAAACCTGACTGAAAGTTTACAGAACTTGAAGAATTATGATTGACTGGATTTATACATTTTGTTATAGTGTGTTATTATTTGCTTGTTGTTAGCTTGTGCAAACCTAGCCAAACCAGCACAGCTTATACCACCATTTTTGGCTTACAATATTGGATGAATCCAAACAGTTGTGAGTTATATATTTAATAAATCATAATTAAACAACCTGGGTCTAGCATGATGAAAATGCAGTCTATGGTTGGATTATCTACTGTCAGAAGGGGCTGCAGATGAGAAACCAGTATTAACTGATATTACCACACCCAGGATATTGAGAGATTGTTCAGCTCAACATTCATTCAAGAGCCTTAGATGTAGTCTTCTCAGGAAAGCAATCTGGCAGTCTTAAACTCTCCCATGTTTACTTGGGAATGGATCGCTCTTTCATAATAAAAGTAAATAGATAAATTACAGACATATTGTCTAAAATGTAACATGCGAACCTGAATGTAATTTGATCATCTTATTTAGTAACATTTTCCATCCCGACAAGATCTGCAGAGTTCTAGAAACTTTACAATTAACACAGTTAGAGACTGGAGAAGTGGTGTACCTTTTGTAAAATTTCCCATTGTTCTTCCATTCAATATTTTTTCACGTATTGAAGTTTATGAATACATGCAGAACAAACCAACCAAGGTTTTCTTACTAAAGACTATTGAAACCATATTAAGTTTTTTTTTTTTTAAAAATAAAATAATGTAAACATTTTGAATATATTTCAATGCTGTATTTTAAAAGGCTTACAATATAAGAATGTTACCTGCTACCTACTGCAGAGAAAGAGGGTAGTTTTGAAAATATATATAGAAATTTAAAATTATGCATATCACTTTTGCTAAGCAGCAAGGTAACGGTTCCAGAGAAAACAAACAAAAAATTCTGAGGGACTTTTTTCCCCATTATTCTTATCTTAGCAAGAAATGAATCACATATATGAAGAAATACTAATCACCCTTCCCCAGAAAAATACTTAATTCTAACAAAAGAAAAGCTACTTTGTTCACTCTGATGGGTCTATATATTGCACCTCCCAATGGACAAGGCAAGGTAGGGTTATAACCATTTTTACTGATTTAATCCACAGATTGACCAAATGATGCTTTAGTTGACTCATCAGTGAGGACTAAATAACATTAGCAATAGCAAAATTTAATCAGCAGGACCTGGAGTCAACTCTACTCATTTCTGAGACAATCTAGTGTAAGAGTTATCTCACTGTTGCCTTTTGTTGATATTATAATACAGTCATTTTTTTTTTCATAGATTCCTTTTCTAAACAGATGGATGTGGAAAATTAATTATGTTTAAGAGAAGAAAGGGAGAAAAACGCTGTGTGGCAGGCTGTCAGATTGACTGCTGTTTTGACATCTTATCTGATAAGCAAGTACAGCATCTTGCTGGAATCAGATGTGAGCTTTCTTTTTCTCATCTGCAAGTACTAGCAAAATAATGACAAACAACAACAGGAAGGTCACAGCAGGTCACCATCTAACATCAAAACCAAAATCAAACCATATCAATTTCACCATGATGGGAAGCCTGGGGGGGTTGTAAATTGTTAAAGAACAACTAACAAGCAAAAGTGACGGGGATTTTGAAACAAGTACTGCCAGAATTGGGGTTGGGGGACGACGACTGGATTTACTGCTTTCAATTTTCTATAATTTCATCAGCACTTAATCATGCATATTGTTAATTTACTGAATCTTCCCCTTGAATTTAACCAGAATATCATTATAACATTGCAGTTATATGCTAAGGCATTTAGGCTCTCTTCAGGCAACAATGCAATGAGTAAAGTCTATCAAAGAAGGTTCTGGAGTTTTAACAAATTGCTTCTGTTGAAGATCTCAGATGCTTAGAAATGTTTTTCTTTAGCAAAACTATTCCATATCTCTAGAATCCTATACAACATTTCATTTTTAATCTCCTTATAATAATTAATATTCCATGGCTGATATGCAGGGTCAAGGACAAATCACCCTGGCTGACTTGTCATGGCAGTTTCATGGCAGGACAGCTCATCATGGCCAACTTGCTGTGGGACAATTCAATGCAGGATAACTCAAGAAGGGACAAGTGAATTGCAGTGGGCTTTGTCTTGCTTTTGGTTTCAACGTTGTTAAGTTAGAAGTCCTGGAGGCTGGGGAGAATTGTAATTCTACTTGTCCCTGTCTTCACTTATCCCACATTGAATTGTCCCATGGCAAGTTTTCCCGTGGTGAGTTGGCCTTGGCAAGTTGTCCTATAGCGAGCTAGCTGTGGCAAGTCGGCTAGGGTGAGTCAGATCATTCCATGCTTGTGCATACTCAGTTCTCCTTCACTTGTTTGGGAGGTCTTCTTGCAGCTGTTCTTTCAGTCTAGTACTCTGAAGATATGTTGGCCGTGCATTTCTCCAAATTTGTAACCAACTGACTAATAATTTGGAAATTATAGTCCCACTCCAAAGAGTATCAGATTAGAGGCTGCTTGCCATATTTTTAATTGGAGGGGGAGTAGTTATGTAAAACTTGGGTTCTCACAGCCCATTTGTAATACCTGTCTCTTGTTTCTCAATATTTTGGCTCAAAACTTGTTTTGGCACACATAAATTTGGTTTAGACAATATTAAAGATGTATAACGTGTACCTTGGAAACTAGAAGGCAATAAAAAGCTTTTAAGTTTGCCAGGTCCAGTAAATATATCTGAAATACAGTATAACCTTGCCATTTTATTAGCAATTGTAGGTCTTTAACTTAAGTGAGCTAAATTTGAATCTCTGTACTTCATTCATTAACAAAGATTTGTGAGTCTACATTTAGGAACAGCAAAGAGAATGCTACAATAATATTTTACTAACTGTAACCTGTGTTTTATTTTATGGTTAAGAGCGATATAGGAAACATATGTGTAAACATTACTAGCTCTACAAGATGCATTCCATCAACAACCATGAAAACATTTAACATTTGTAGCTAGTAATGAAAGCTGAAATTAAAATAACAGATTTACAGATGTGTGTTTGTAAAGGCTTAATCATTAACAGTTTTGAAAATGTTTAATGTGGAGCATGACAGTGCAGGGCATTTCATCTTAACAAAATAAGAAAACAAGGTCAAGATGGTTAAAAGGATACCTGAGAAGTAATTACTACATATTAAAGTGCAAATGATTTTTATACAAAGAATGCATGCATACATGCAATCAGAAAAATGCAAGACCTTGTACAGGGACACAAACTGAGTAACATGGAAGGGGCAGTAGGGTTCATATTTCATTTCATTTGCTTGTATTCAATTCCAATTTGTATTAGCTGTACGGCTACATTATCTCATAGAAACAAAGGGAATTGTTTGCAGAGTCAAAAGCAGAATGTGCAGACTAAAGGGTCATGTGAACGGTTGTAGTACAGTGGCCAAAAACATGTCTTGTGTATAGAAGATTCCTGGTTTAAGAAAGGAAAGAAAAGAACCCTATGAGACGTTACCCCTGAATATAGAGCAGGCCTTCCCTAGCTAGTGTAAGATTCCCAAAATTCTCAGTCTTGCTTGCTGATATGGCTGCTATAGACAATAGTAAAATACTCAACTTATAGTGAGTCTCAACATCACCACTTCCTTTCTATGAAGTGTGGAATTAGGCTAGTGGTTCTTAGTCTATCACAGCACTTTGATGTGACTAGGTCTTAGCTTCTTGATTGTAAATTCAAGTAGGTATCAAGTGACCTACTAAAGTATGCGGTATAAGTGAGGTCAGTTATAACCCCTTAGGAACAAATGAAAAATGAATAATGCTGACAAGATCCAGGAAGGTACATCAGCTTTTAGTAGTGTCTGCCTTTAAATATACCCAGATCAAGTGAAAGAATTAGTTTTGTTTTCTTTTTGTTTTGAACTATTTATATCTTCCATTTTAATACAATGTTCTTGGAAAGACTATCAAATCAGCAAGTTTTCACTACAAGAAAACTAAGAGTCAGATAGGCTGAGAGATAGATTGGGCCAAAATGACCCACAAAAATTCCGATCTGAAAAGGAACATAATAGCTAAATATCCACATTGTGTGCCTCTACTTACACTGTATTTTTATTATTAAATGAAATATTTCAAAAGTGTTGTGTGTACTTTCTCTCACGTATACACTACTCAAATTCAAACAAGACAACCAGATTCAAAAAAGGTGAATTACTGTTTAGAAGGCAGTACTCCCTAGATGAAATGCTACTGTATTTAGACTGCAAATCCAGTTAACTAAAAGATGGCAGTAAAATATTAGGGACCTCTGAATCGCTATCTACTAGGCAAGTGGTTGACTGTATTTCTGAAAAGTCAGATTTTTGGTAGCCCTGCCTAAAAGCAAGCCAGTTTTCTACTTTGTTAATTCTTCAGGACAATGATAATCCAGGTTATGGAGCTGCCTTCCAGATGGTTGCATTTCATATCTTACATCATTTTGACTTGTATAGGGATAATTTAAGCAATTATCCTAAGAGAAAGTCACATTGATGGTTACAGCCTTTCAGTTCCGTACACAAGACTGAATTGCAAGTGGAAATATCTGATAGATGTAGAACAAGGTGTCAAACTCATGGCATCACGTTGTCCTCACATGATGTAGCATGACATTTTCCCCCTTCACTAAACCGGGGTAGGCATGGCCAGTGCATATGCATCCACTCTGCGGGCCATGAGTATGACACCCTTGATGTAGAAGATTCAACCACTGGAAGATGACTATTGCACTCTAAGACTAGCTTGCAAGCTCCCAAGATACATCCAGTTGATCTGCTTATGGCCCAAGACAATGGGCTAAGTAAGGTTCAGACCAGATTCAAATGGGTTTTCCTCAGGCACCAATGTCCTGCAGGATATGTGACAAAACTGCAGCAGAAAATAATGGAGAGTTATTTGATAAATAATAACATAATTAATCAGAAACTATTCATGAAAGGAAATGCCAAAGGACAATTAAGGTCTATCAGAAATCTTTTTTTTCCACTGAAAAACAATGCACTTTCCCCATCCATAGTACAAGGTTTTGCTTTTTATTGATTGGGTCACTCTCTGATCATATTAGCTTCTGTTATTAAAAAAAATATGTTACAGAAGAGTTACAACTGAGGACATGTAGGGAGTTATTGTGCTGACATTTAGACAGCTAATGCTTACAGATCTTTCACACAACTAATTTTTTTATCATAGTTTGTTCCAATGGAATTTTAGAACTA
>JANHFL010001690.1:84625-98639 GCA_032468155.1 Oxyrhabdium leporinum | reverse complement strand
GAGAGAGAGAGAGAGAGAGAGAGAGAGAGAGAGAGAGAGAGAGAGTATTCAACTTTTGTTTAGAAATGAGAGTTTTTCCTTCTTCAAAAAACCCCCAACACTTTAGTAACTATATCTTCTCCCATACCATTTTTTGTTATTGGTGGTTTTCATTCTATTTCCCCCCTCCTCAGGAAGGTCAGCAATATGGAAACATAAAGGCCAATTTAATTTGCGCATCTGTGGCTGCCAAGTATTTTAATTCAGACAGCTGTGACTGAAGAGTTAATATTTTACTTGTCAAAATCCAAAAGGAGGCTAGTGAATCACTCTAATCCTCATTAAGAGGCTTTCCCCCAGTAGCACCCTAATTCAAAATAATGAAAGTCAAGACTGAGTGCGATTCTAATACCAGTTGAGACCTATCTTTTAATATTTCTCCAGTGATGGATTAGGGATCGGGGAAATTCATCTCAGATCATAGAGACTAATTTAATAAGGGATCATTCCAAGAGTATTGCATTTTATAATAATGTCATTTAATGTGTCGTCTTCCATTTTTATTGTCCCATATGTATGCTTACATGATGGTGCCATAGGGATAAACTTGGAAGGAACCAGGATCATTTCAGGTTTTGGGTCCTCCATAACAAGCAAGTTTATCAATGATTTCATCTAATAGTTGCTCCATTATTATAAAGTATTTTTAACAATACTAAAACAAAGCAATCACTAAACGAAGAAAGAGAAAATAAAAGTGAATAAATTACTGGATTGAAAACGCAGTATGGTAGAAGACACAAACTATTTCACAGTAGGCTTAAATCAGTTTCTGTGAAATAATATCTGTTAAAATATGAATGTAATACACCTTGTCATGCAAAAAATGTGATAATCCTTTGCCTTTTATTTGAGAGTAGACTAGATAAATAGACATTCTGTACTATTTGGTTACGTTGGGTAATGTTCTGATCACATAAAGACAAGGAAACAATCAGCTAATATAATGATTTCAGCCACTCAACAGAATTAATTCTCAGGCTGAAATGAATGGGACGTAAATGCTTTTTCTTCTTCATTTTCTTTGTACTGGTTTGGGCATTTAAAAGAACATTTAAAAGAAGATCCTAGGTTCTACTCAAAGTTTTTAATGCTTATTCATTTATCTCAGGGTCAATGCATGCTATTTAGCTGAAGGGCAAATTATCATACCAAACATATATTCAAGTGTTTAATTTCTACTGTCAAATGTAATATTTGGCTGATATTTATTCACTGACAAAATTATCCTCTGACACAAATGCACTTACCTGTTTTGTAAGTCTTTCATGAAGCATAATACCACTGGCAATTACAACTGCAACCCTAAACTACTCCAAAGCTGGGGAAACATACCCACATAAATGTCAATGCATTATTATTGGCTATAACTCCTATAGCAGCCATACCAGCTCTGCTTAATCACAATTATTTTTATGAAACCTCCAGGACAACCAGTAACTAGTATTTTTTTTCCAAAATCATTCTTGGGTGAAGACATTTCTTTTTTAGAAAAAAAAATCCTTGTGATGTTGATGTAGGGATGTCCACAAGGTATGGTCAAAAAAATTTAGGGTGATGCCCATATAGCATGCAGAATTTTCAACACTATCTTGATTTATCTGACCATATCCTGTGAATACCCCTGAACTGGCACATCAATTTGAACATGAGATAGAACATATCTAATTTTATATGTTTTTCATCATATAAACTAACATAGTATGCAAAACCAGCTTTCACTGTGTTGTCTTAAGGATTAAGGACCTGGGTTTTATTGTTCCTGATTTTTTTAATGTTTTAAAGAATGCATATTTCCAGTAATCGTTTCTTGTTGGATTTTCTGAAAAAGTTATTTTTTTTCCACAGTATGTAAGTATGGTACATAGCTTACTTGGAGCCATGAATTTTCAGCTTCCTTCACTTTAACTATGCCTATGATGATTTGTAAGAACTCTGTGAGAAAGTTGACATTTTCTCCCTTTCTCAAATGAAACTTGAAAAATATTAGCCCTTCGTGAAGTTTTGATTTGGAAATTCAGCTTGAAGCCAATTCAGTCAAAACTCTGAATGGAAATTATTTTCTGAATTGTCAAATCTGATTGATGATCCAAATAAAAAAACACCTGATTGCAATTGGATTGGAACGGATCAGAATATACCAACAATATAACATTACAATCCTTTGTCTCTTCTCTCAAATACTATGGGCTGGTGGAGGGGGTGTGTGTGAAGTATTTTAAGCATCCAAAAATTGCTGTATGCTTTGCAAGCTGCCCTCTTCAGTGTAAAATTTCTGTCTTCCTTAGAAATGATGCTTTTTTTTACAGTAAAGAAACTTTTTGAATTATTCTCATATGTATATAGGTTTTTATTTATTTCTAAGAATTGTGGGAGGGGTAGCATGTTTTTATCCTAATACAGCAGAAGACATGAGGTTCAAGATAAGGCAATTTGTTTGCAATCATGATAAGGGCTATGTATGAAGTGATATAAATAAGCTCAAACTTTTAGCTAGCCTGAGTCATAGTCCCTCATGAAGCTTCATGTGTTTTCCAGTTGCCTTTTAAAATATCCTCACTATCTTATATCTTTATTAGTTGACCCACTGCATGTTAAACCTGGTTTTTTTCTACGGCCAAAAGACATAAAATGAAATGTATCTCTTTCAGTGAAAAGAATCTAACCTAGTTTTAGATACCCCAGAAAGTATCGTTCAGTCTGGCAGAAGAAATAGTGAAGTTTATCCATAGTTATCTTGCTAAATTGTCAAGAAAAAAAAGGGATGTTAATAAGTTCAACATACTTGGCAATTCAAGTTTCTGGATAAAGCAGAAGAAAAATAGAATAAAAAAAATATGGTATGTGAAAAAAATGCAAATGTCATAAACTTTATTCAAAGCAAATTGGATTGGACAGATTCACCTTTTTTCAAATTCTGTGACTTTTATTTCTTCCTGAAAGAGTTTAATAAATCATATCCTTTACTAAATGTAGACGACATAGCAGGACATGAATATTTTGAAAGAACCCTCACAGGAGTATTTTTAAAATGCTATTCCTGGAAATACAAATTGAATATTTAGCTAAACACCTTGCATCTTCATTTCCTAAGACTTTGTTGCCTCTGCTAGATTATCTTTGAGTGACCCCAGATTTTTCTCAGAAGTGGGAAGAAAATATATCGATGTAGTAGGAAGGACAATTGGCTTGAAGTTCACAAATCTGGCTAGGAGAAGAAGTTCAACCAACTTCTCAAAGGAAATGTTTTCAGGATGAGTAGCATTTAGAAATTTAGACTCTCAGGATTTTATAGTACAGTAATTGATCTTCTAGGTGGCTGGTTTAAAAAACAAAATATTTCTGTATTCCCACTAGCAGTTGAATGAATGTTTTAGTCTTTCACCAGCTTTTGTATTCAGACATCACAACTGCAGGGGTATTCCAGTTCTTTTCAAACAGGTAAAACACATTTGGAAACTGAATGCAGCTTTGTCAGAATTTTCCTTAGTGAAGCCAAACCAAAATTATCTTGTAGACATTTATCCCTCCTTGTTTCTTCAGCACTTTAAATTTTTCTAAAGTCTTTGATTTATATTACTTCTCTGTTATATTCAAATGTCGATTAATATTGACTTTGTTTCTAAAACAATGTTAAACAACTTCCTATTTGGTTTTCTTTTAAAAACTATTTCACTGAATGAAAAAAGGATATCTCATTCTAAGTTAAAAAAAAACCCCTAACAAATTAGTGAAAATAACACTTTCCTTATGTGACCATATCAAATGGATACCAGACTATGTTTCTGTTAAACCTGGTATTTGTTTAGTATGAAATTTAATCTTTTAACTCTTTCTGAATTTTTGGATTATTAAGAATATATCCAAATACATGCATAATTCTTTTAGCTCCATGCCTGTGTTTTTAACTTTCAAGCTTCACAGATTTGTACATTCTTGTTTTTTCTGTAATCTTTTCAGAATTTCAATTTTCAGCTTGCAGTATAAGTTCCACATTTGGTAAGATGATTTTCACACGAGGAAAATAGTTCAGATCAGGCATGAAGGAAAATTTAAGCAGGACTAGGTCACTTTTGGTCTTTATATAAAGGTCTAACTAGAATTCCCATGGGTTTTCCCTCCAATTTCCCAGAGAAAGAATGGGAAATAAATGCAGAACTTGGATAAATGAGTGACACCTGGAAGCGTTCTTAGAGAAAGTGTAAAGATTGATGAAAACAGAGTATTTTGTTAGAACAATTACACTCCCAACTCTTTGGGCATCATGTGGGACAAGCAGTTTTAGGATAACATTGTTATTATTATTACATAGGCTTTTCTTAGAGAAAATCTAAATATGGTCAACAGAAATAAAGTCCAAATTAAGATAAGACCATTGCAGGGCTCCAATAAAAATAAAGCCAGTGTACTAGAAGAGATGAATAAACTCAGGCTCATAAATAAGCATTGATCCAGCAACTAGTAGTCCAAAACTGAATGCTACTGTACTACAGTCACATGGTTTTCACTATGTTGCTGAATTAGCTGCAATCGAAAGAGCATCAGCTGCATGAATACACATTGGTACCAGTTAAAACCGGCTTTAAACATTTTGATCCTATTTGGTCAGCCATGTTTATGGTTGAGCTAATTTATTTCTATCCCAATTGCAATGTATTTGAATCAACAATAAAACCACTATTTTCTTTGAAATGTTGAGGCTCAGTACAGCTCTTTTTTCATTTGCAGGACATCTTGTATCCTAACTTTTGGACTTCACCTGTTCAAACAGCTTTTCAAAGGAAAAGGTAATTTTATATTTTATAAGAAATGCTGAAAATTTGTGCATACAAACAAATGCACATTATAGCCTGTAATAAGGCCATAGAATCAAAGGAGGGGGGAATTTATAAACAAATGGATTTTATTTCCTTTTTCTATGCATTGGGATGATGAGGTTTTGTTTTTCCACATGACAGTTTGGAGGCAAGGCAGTAAGTCTTTGCAGTTTGCAAATTTGAAGAAAGAGAAAATAACTGTGGATTTTTTTCAAACTGTTTCTGAGAGTCAGAGAAGTAAAAATCATGGTGTTGAAATAATATCTAGAAGTTACCTTGGAGTTGTCCCAGTTATGATGTTGCTCTTATTGCCTGACTTATGAATAATCTATTATTTATTAAGAGATCTGCCTGTTAAGCAAACATTTATTTGTCTGAATACATTGCTGTGTGGTGCTGTGGTTAGCAATTCAGTATCAGAGAACTGAGAACTGAAAGAGGAGCTTTCTGGATTATTTCATGATTCCAAGAAGTAATTTACAGATTTAAGTATTTTGGTTGTTCATCTGAAAAGAAATCCTCTGGGATGTGGATGGAAAATGACATGCTAAATGGCAGCACCCGTATTATAGTGTGGTTGTTTTAGTGCATTGCATGGCTTGAGAACTACAGTATGATCAATGGTGTAGTACAATCTGCAAACCTAACCAATTATGTCTCAACAAATTACAGTCAAAACAAATGTAGCTTAGCGTGCTATATGAACCAAATATTTTGTGTTTTACTATATGTTATATTGGATGGAACTACTAATACTCAAATGTTAGAGCCCAACACATATGGAAGAGTTCACAATGGGGAAGACCAATCAATTCCATTGCTGCATTTATGAGACATGCATTGAGTTTAATTCCATACTATTCCTTCATTTGCCTAAAGATCTGAATTTATCCTTCAAAATAAGTGCTAGCAATCTTAAACCTATATGTACTTTTACTCCTGTAGCATCAGTCTTTCACTAGGGGTTAAATTCTTCACTTGAATTTAATGTACTCTTTTAATAGTTTTGTGGCTTATGTGGAGACAACTTTTATCCTGGAAGCCAACTGTGGCCAATAACTGGCCATTGCCCAAAAAAATAGTTATACTTTTTCCTTGATGTTGGGAGGAAATAAGTTGCACAATCAAGAACCAACGTGCCCTTAAAACAAGTTTTCTGAGATTTTTGTCCAATTCCTCCTCTCCAAGCCATATTCCTTCAAATTAACAGAGAAACCAATATATAGTAGTGCCCATAAGGTATGTCATACTTTGTGGTCTTGTGGGCATAGATGAGATGTTATAGATATTTAACAGCTGCTAGTGTGAAACAAAGCTCAGTGAATTATTATCCAAGACCAAGTTGGATGTTAATTTAGGAAAGAAATAAGTACCACTTTCAGCATACACCGAATATAGTAACTTTCAAATATTTTTTGCTTTCACTGTTACTATAATCTTTCTGAAATGGGGGGGGTGTTCCCCATAGGCACCCCTCTCCAGTGAATTTCAGTATTTGTTTTAGACTAGGACTGTCAGGAAAAAAAAGAGAAAAACTTGCTAACTTGTTTACAATTAATGCCTTCTCTCAACAGAAAATAATAAATGTGTAAATAATAACTAGTAAGAAGTTGATGGACAAAAATGGATCCATTTTTTCTTCAAAAACTGTCAGATGCACAATGAACTACTGCAAATAACCATCTGGAAAAAAATGTCTCAATAAGATGTCACCCAAAAAAATAACTCTGCTCTGCTATCCTGGTTCCAATCTTCCTTATTATAGTAGGTTGCATTATACTTCTATTTTCATTGCAATTGTTTCTATATTTGTGTTAAACATGTACAAATGAGAAATTACAGTTTGAGGCAAATCTGTATTTCTTTACCAACTTTTTTAATTATGCATTTACAACAATACTCTCACTGAAGTAAGCTGAAAACTAATGACAATTCAGGTACTTACGAGCATAACTGAGCCCAACATTTATGTTGCTAAGTGAGAAATTTGTTAAATAAGTTTTGCCCTCATTTTACGACTTTTCTTGCCACATTTGTTAAATGAATCACTGCAGTTGTTAAATTAGTAAGGCGGTTGTTAAGTGAATCTGGTTTTCCCACTGAAGGTTGCAGAAGGTGATCACATGATCTTGGGACGCTGCAACTGTCATAAATGTGAATCAGTTGTCAAACTTCCGAATGTAAATCATGTGATCATAGGGATGCTGCAATGGTCTTAAGTCACTTTTTTCAGTGCTGTTGTAACTTTGAACAGTCATTAAGTGAACTGTTGTAAGTCAAGGACTACCTGTATACATATTAGACCAATTATCTAGTTGCAACTTGACATTAAAAGAAACTATAAACAGAGAGGGAAATAAAATTGCATTGTCTTCTTCCAAAATTCCCAAATAACAGAACACAATGTTAATTAACACAGTACAGTAAAGCGTAAGTGCTGAAACAAATCCTCTTCTTTTAAATACTTCCAGTTTCTGCAGCTCTGCTATTTTAATCCCAGGATTATTATTTTTTACAGACAATTCAGACAATGAATTTTTCTCCACTTCTTCCATCTTTTTTCATATCAAAAACTAGCTTGGAAGAATATTCCAACTATTTGGTGCATTTGAAATATATTAACTGAGGATTTTTGGCCAATTAAGCTAACAAAATGGCTATTTTCAATGGTTTATCTAACTTATCCTTCTCCAGATTGGTGACTTCAGAGACTGAAACTCAGAATTCCCAGATAACTTAGCAAAAGCCTTGCTGTGAATTCTGAATTTTGAAGAGCTGGCACTCTGTAGGATACAAATTTGGAGAAGGTTGATTTAGGACAATGTCAGTTTCTGGCAATCTTTTTGAAAATTCCCACTACATTAGTAAATATCTTCATGTGCCCTTAAAAAACAAAGTAAGAGAAGAGGAAATGGAAAACCCTGCTACAATTTCCAGTATATGTGATAACAACTATTTTTAGCTTCCCAATTTTCTCCAAAGATTAAAATATTTATTCTGCCGTTACCTCCTTTTTTACTTTTATTTCTCTCAAAAGAAAAAAAAATCTGTATATTGGTCTGCAAGATTCCTCTTTCTCCACCTTAATCTAAACTTTAGGGGTTGTATAGCACAGCTAAAGGTACATGCTAGAACATGATTGTGTTTCAAAACATTATGAATGTTCTAGTTTGTTCATAGGTTAATCCAGGATGAACTAAGAAAAATGGAGAGGAGGAGAGGTTCTGGAAGAAAAGGGGTGTTAACTTGTGGCTCTTTGTAAAGAAAATTAAATTCCATATATGTTACGGTATATATAGAACGAAAAGTATTTTACTGTATTGGTCAATATTGGAGATAGTTGTAGAGCCAGCTCAGAAAGGCTGATAAATATGTTTGTGTTTCATATTAAATTAAAGCACTACTATGCTGGTACACAGCCAAACAAATTATCCTTTGAAGTTCAATTTTTATTGTGGTATAGAATAAGAAGTTAGCTGTGGCATGTTTTTTTGATTCAGGTTGGAAGCTGAATATTAAACTGAAATATATCCATGGAACTGGATGATTGTGAAACAGATGGATTATACATTCTGGATGTGGTAGATGTATGGTCTGCATTAAAATATCCAGAATAAATTATCTTCTTTGTTTTTGTCATCCTAATAGGGACAATAAATTTGGCAGCATCCATGAGCAATTCTCTACCAGGGTCTTTTGAAGGCACAGAAATCTTCTTTTTATTGTATTCTTTTTATAACTGAGCTACTTGGGGGGGAAACGACTGATAGCATTTAATGGTATCAATAGGCACAAATGCCCATGTAATGCATTTTTCTCTCAAATACAGATAGACTGGTGATTTAATGAAGGCCAGAATAGCAGCACTCAGAGAAAGGTCTATCCTTTACTGAAACTACTCTTCATTCAAGCAGAGAAGTGAATCTTGGTACTTCTTTCCTGGGCTGAACAGGAGTATAAAATAAAATATAACATTTTTTTAAACAGTTGATATTTGTCATGTCCATAAAGCTGAGCAGATTTCAGAGGGGGGGGGGAGATTTGAAATGCGCAGGCATTTAATTCGCTTGTTAGTTTGGTACTTTGTTGAGGAAAGCCATTTTCACAAAACATCTGAGAGCATTTGCCATCTTATTAAAGAGAGTGTCTCATTAACTACTACAACTGGGACCAGAAGTTCCATCATAAGTCATTGAGAAAATAGAATAGAATAGAATAGAATCTGGAAGGGACCTTCGAGGTCTTCTAGTTCAGCCTCCTGTTTAAGCAGGAGAACCTAGACTATTTCAGATGAGTGACTGTCTAATCTCTTCTTAAAAACCTCCAGTGATGGAGCATCCATGATTTCTGAAGGCAAGTTGTTCTACTGGTTAATTGTCCTCACCGTTAGGAAGTTCATCCTTAATTCCAGGTTGCTTCTCTCTTTTGTTAGTTTCCAAACATTGTTTCTTGTCCTGCCCTCTGGTGCTTTGTAGAATAATTTGACCCCCTCTAGTAGCATCACAATTTTGCAAACGAGTTCTCTGCAAAATGAACACATCCTTTATTTTTAAGTAATTTGTGATTAATATGTTTTAAAAAATAAATATAGCGGCATAATCAGTGGCCTATGCAAAATGCATACATAGCATATGTCATGGCCAGATCACGGAACCATTTTTAGCACATGAAGATTGCTACTGCTCCTGTGTGAAATTTGATTTGTATGAAAACAGCTATCACAGATTAACTGTCATGGCAGATTTATCACATATAAATAACATCCATCAATACTGGGCAAGCTCCTAGATAATATAACTGGGTAACTATTGCTTCAAATAGTTATGGAAATTGCTTGGTGTTAATAAAGAAAACTTATCACCACTTCAAGCTAGGAGTGGCGGAATTATGCAGAAAGTTCAGGAGCAGATCAAAATACTGAAACACTAAGTTTCCTTTATGCATTTACAATGCAAAGAAAATTCTGTAAAGAAAAAGGACAGTAATGTAGCCATAAGGGCCAAACCTCAAGGACTTGCAAGTAGAAGGTCAAAGAATAATCCAGAGGAAAGTATATGACAGTTGCAGTAGGAAATGGGCTTAGGTATGACATGACTAAAACTGCCCAATGCATTACAGGTAGTCTTGACTTACAGCCACAACTGCACTCAAAATTTCCATTGCTAAGCAAGACAGTTGTTAAGTGAATTTTTCCCTATTTTACAACCTTGCTACAGTTGTTAGGTGGATTACTGCAGCTATTAAGCTAGTAATATCGTTGTTAAGTGAATCTGGATTACCTATTGACTTTGCTTGTCAGAAGGTCACAAAAGGTGATACATGAGCCTAGGACACTGTAACCGTCATAAATACATGCCACTTGCCAAGCGTCCAAATTTTAATCGTGGGGATGCTGCAATGTTTGGGTGAAAAATAGTTATAATTCACTTTTTTTCTGTGGCATTGTAACCTAGTGGCTAAATGAATGGTTGTAAGTCAAGGATTATATGTATCTTAACATACTTCTTTCTTGTAAAAATGTTTTATATACAGGAGATAAAAGCAGGTGCACACATAGTTACAGATGTTCATTTTATTTTAACTTTAAAAGAAGGATGCTTTTCCATTACAAAATATTCATTTCCACCAAGTAACATTAGTAGCATTGCTCATTCTCAACTCAGCTATATTACACAGGTATTGTTGCAGGGATAAAATAAATGGAGACAAGCCTCTCTCTCTCTCTCTTTCTCACACACACACACACACACACACACACACGGGCTACCTTGACTTTATTAGATATAAATCTAACAAACAATAATAATAATAGAGTGTATTTTAATGGTACTGAGCAGTTTTGGGTGTTGTTTGTGTATGTGTATCAGGAATGTAAAAGGAGTTATACAGCTTGGAATGCCTAGGAACAGAGAACATAAATGTTAGTAATGTATTTATAATAGAAGGAGTAAACATGGCAGCCAAAATATGGGGCTGTGACCAAGGTCTACAACTTCTACCATATAAATCTGGTTCATACATCCTGTAAAATCATGGTTTCATTGACTAAGCAACAGTTGGCTGGATGCACACATTTTGCTTCATTATAAAGAGAGATGCGAGAGAATATAGTTCAGAGTTGCAGGAGGAAGGGCCCTTTCCCAGAGAGCAAAGAGACAGCAAAAAAAAACAAAAACCCAATCCAAGGGTGATGGTGAAATCTCCCTAACAATACACAGGGTATAGCTAATAGTTATGGAGATTGCTGCCTTAGCTGGCAAGATTTCTGTTTATAAGTGAAAAGCAATAAATAAACCACTCTGAAATAACTCCTCATGTCGTAAGTACTTGATTCCTTGGGCTTGACAAGAGCCATGGTGATATTATAGCTAAGGAGTTGGAGAGACAATTTCTGATCCATAGTCATTCACAGAAGCTTGAATATAGATTGGATCCATCTATTATTCAATATCAATCAAACTTTTTGTTTCAGATCACATCTTGATACTTTGAAAACAAATCAGAATAGTGAATTCATGTAATTTATTCTTCTGTGTGCATGTATAAGGAAAATCTAATCCTGTTCACTTTCTGGCCTATATACATTACTTTCCCCCTTGCTTATGCAGCCTATATTATCCTGAGTTGTTTAATAACAAGTGTCAGTAAATGGAAGTGATATTTACACAGTCTTCAAATATGCCGTTAGAACCAGGCTGGCCTATATGAAGGCCCATTTTAATCATGGTGCAGTTAAAGCTGATTTGACTGAAATTATTTCCACTTAGGGAGCTCTGAAAGAATAGTAAAATTAGGTTTATAAAGAAATCCAAGCCACACTGTAAAATAATAATGACATTGTAGCTATATAATTTTATCACCACCCTTTTTCAGATATATGTCTTTTAATCGGTATATTGACCTAATCCTTTAACACTCAAAATGAGAGGCTTGCTAACAGATGGATATTGTTTGATTTATTATTTAAAATATTTACATTGTGCTTTTCTGAGTGAAGTCCTCCCAAGGCAATTTCAAAAGACCACAATTTATTAAAGACACATTAAAAAAAAACAGTTACAAAAACGTAAACTTCATCAGTTTAAATGAAGGCATTCTTCTAATAGTATCCATGCATAACGTTTGCTAATGAAAATTTTGTCTTTGTGCAAGATATATGTCCCTTTAACTAGATCTAGTATCTTGCCTCAGACTATGACCAAACCACCTTAGCATCATTCTTTCATAATACCATTCATTTCTGTATTTAGTTTACATTCATTCAGCACAGTTCATTCTTGATCCTCTTGCTTTTTTTAGTTACTCTCTTTTTTTTGTTACTCTTAAGTAACTCATAATTCTCACTGCTTGTAATTTATTCTCATGCTACTCCTCACATGTCCAACATTCACTCACCCCTTCATGAAACAAATTAAGCAAAATACAGAATAACAGAGTTGGAAAGGACCTTGGAGGTTTTCTAGTCCAACCCCCTGCTCAAGCAGGAGACCCTATACCATTCTGAACATATGGCTGTCCAATCTCCCTTTAAAAACCTCCAATGATGAAGCACCAGGCTATTATCATGTCACTCCCAATCCTTCTCTTCATATTTTTGCTTGACAGTCATTCCTTACAAGAAACTACATACTATCCTCTACTTTTCTATAAGGATTTGCAAATCTCAGTTTTTTCCAACCATTTTACCATCTTTAGTAAATCTTCTACCAAGTTGTTAGCTTGTCCTGTTGCATGCCATTTATGCATATGCTGCAACTATTCACTCCATTTTCCCTGTGAAACACAGCTATGTTGATCTTGGACACTCATAATTTTCAGACTTATACTCCTCACTGCTTCATACTTTCCATCCAATACAGTATCAGGTGATAACATGACATCATACGCATACAAAATACAGTCACATATCCAACCCAAGTACCATCATAATTTCGTATACATTTATCCATAAATCCATTAAACAACAAAAGGGGATTTCATACATTCTTGTCTCATTCCCTGCTCAGTGTCGAATCATTCACTAAGCATTCTGTTTATTCTCACACATGATAAAATTCCTCCTTATATAAATATTCTGTAATTAACCTTCAAGTCTGTATTCACACAAAGCATTCTATAATTAAGTCTATTCACCTTCTCAAAATCAATACATGTACGATTAACTTACTGTCTCACATTTCTCCATGACCTGCTGAAAAGCAAAAATTTGGACTATAGACTCCCTAACTGGCATAAAGCCACAGTACAATTCTTCAATTTTGCTTACTTTCAACTCTTGTAACTTTTAAATTAGGAATTAAGACAGTTAAAATCCTTAACAAAACTATCCCCTGAAGTTTTTGCATTTATTAACTTTATTCCACAAAACAGCCCATCTTTTGTATCCCTCCCCTTTCCCTTGGTGTCCCACACACATCACATTTATTTTTGCTTCTTTTGTGTCCTTCAATAATTTATGCTCTTTAATATTTGCTCCTCTTCCATTTTGAGTTACAGGGTTATCATCCAATTGGGCCATAAATATTCACTTTTACTGCTGTGGTGGAGTGTAGTCTGGATTCCCAGGTGGTTGGGGCTGCATTCCAGAGGAGCAAGAGACAGCAAAGTTTAAATAATTTGGTTGGGAGGAAGAGAGTCAAGATCGCTCCTCCCTAGAAGTTCTCAGAGTATATCTTTAATTATGCAAGTAGGATTTTTTTTTAGTAATTTAGTAGTTGTTTGCAACATTTTAGTCCATAGTTAAGGAACAATAAAGAAAATTGCTTTGAAACAACTCAGAGTGTCTTTCTAGGTTTTGGAGCCTGACAACTGCCCATTATTTGGTCCATTGAAGCTTCCACAAAAAGGCTTTTTATTAACATAGAGAAAATATACAGTTGGTTAACAGCCTTAGTGAACCATATTCAGCATTCCTTGCTAATGTGTAAGGGACGTACCAATCAGTTAGGTCACATGAGCCACAGTGGCGCAGTGGTTAGAGTGCAGTACTGCAGGCTACTTCTGCTGACTGCCAGCTGACTGCAATTTGGCAGTTCCAATCTCACCAGGCTCAAGGTTGACTCAGCCTTCCATCCTTCTGAGGTGAGGACCCAGATTGTTGGGGGCAATATGCTGACTCTGTAAACTGCTTAGAGAGGGCTGTAAAGCACTGTGAAGCG